>CM037073.1:89737368-89981588 GCA_020882685.1 Aphelinus atriplicis | reverse complement strand
AGTGCAAGCCCCATGAAACTACAGCCAAATTAAATCATGAATCGAAAATAATATTTGAATGGGCACGAAAAAATGGCCTCGTACTCAACGTGGCCAAAACAAAAGCACTTTTGATCGCTTCGGTAAAACAGCTCATGCGAATTGACATGAACAGTTTAGACCCTTGATAGTGAATGACACAATAACTCCCTTAACATATTACGAAAAAATGATCATTCGAATATCTATACTGTAATATTACTCAGTCCTATTACGAAATTAAGAGTAATTAATGTAGCTACTATGTTATATACGAACCGCCATTCGACCCATTGTGGGCCTTGGCATGAATAAAATAGTTATCAATCAATAGATCTCACGTTCTGCGTCTCTAGCGTACGTGATACGATAAATTTTGATAAAAAAAAAAAGAAACTAGTATAGTGCCTGATCATTTTATATCGTGTCATATCCCATCAGGATCCGACACAAATAGATAACATTCAACTTCGCTGCCTCGTGCAAAAGCTCATTATCTCGAAGATTACGCGTAACCCATATTCTTTCGAGATAACTCCTCGGACTTGAATATTCTTTTATCGCCGAAACTCCGCATGGATAGCGTGTAAAGTTCAAGTTGCACCAGGAGGTTGAGCCGTACGATATACGAGATTCGACCTATAAACAGGAGAAACAGCGTATGTATGTATGTATAGACGTGGATCATGCAAACCTCGAGGATCACGAGAAGAGCTCGTTGGTTCGTCGGCTCGCTGTCTCGCCGTCAAAACGTTCTGAACTGCTGCTAGGGAGAGGTGGCTGTGCGAAACAAAGCTCGCAAGCCTATTCGGATAGCTCATCATCAGTTGATCTGGCGCAAAGGAGGCGAGTTTTGGTGTGTGTATATCTAAGCGCGGATGCGCGGAGGATTATTCCAGCTGTCGGCAAGTGTCGGCGCGTCAGCCGGATGAGCCTCACCGGCGCGTCATCAGCAGCACGTGCGCGCACGCACACACGCACACACGCACACACTTGCCAGCCCGCAGTCTCGCAATTAGCCGAGTCGTGTGTCATGTTCGAAGTCACGGGGCCGCAAGTGTGCAAGCAGTCGCTTGCGCCTTCCTGCTTCGGCATCGGGGGTATAACCTACACACGTATATGCTGCTCGCCAAAGTTGCAAGCGCCCCCGCGAGTTTCTCACACGCGCAGTTTTGTCGCTTACCGCACTCGGGTCGAGCGAATTTTCCTTGGAGAGTATTTTCATCTGGTTGGTCCGCTTAACGTGGCTTCAGCGTTAGGTGCCGTACCTATGCGGGGCCCTACTGGGGGTGCCTGAATTATTTTTCAAAATTCTCCCAATTCTATCGTAATTTTATATTCAGTTGAGAAGGGATTAACCGATTTTCGCCATAAGAGCCCATGTAAAAAATTTCATTTTTATCATGGCGTTCATATGGAAATGACCATGTTGACCCATGATTTTCTTTGTTGCAATTGAAAGTTGGTTGTGCTAGGTACATTTTGTGAAAGTTTCAACTCATTCTATAATTTTAAACGAACTCGCTGAAGCCACCTTAACGTGTCCGGCAAGACACGCGCGACACATTTTGAGTAACTTCGTTCGGATGAGCAAACCGAAACTGTATAGGATTGAATTTGATTGATAAGACCCAGGAGCGAGCTATTTCGCGATCCTCTTGGAAGCGAGTCCATCAACACTGTGGTTTGTTCCCCGCGACCGAGGACTCGATCGAAAGCACGAGACGAGTGCGATACACATTCCTATATGTATATGCTCTGCTTTCTCAAAGAGGAATTGTGCGCGCTGAGAAATATCTGATTATGACAGTTATTGTAGTTACAACAGACCCCGGCATGAGTTGATTAGTTATGCCAGGGTATGTTGAAAAATTGCATACTGCACTCGAGAATAAAGTGAGATCCGATGTCCTGCACGTGTTTGACAATCACACGCACGACGTCCACAACCCACATTATTCCATAATACAATTATGAGTCAAAGTATATTCCCAGTAAAGCTCACATTATTATAGCATAGTATAAAATTGGATGCTTCAAAAGCGTTACTAAAATGTTTATCGATCATTATTACGGATCAACGAGACTGTAAGCGTTATTGATGAGAATTTGCCGGTCCCACGAGTACAAAAAGCAAATCGCTTAATTCCAATAGAATAGAATGTTATCCAGACTATTTTGTATATAAATTGATAAGATAAATAATACCGACCATTATGAAATGTAACTTATGAAAATGAATTATTAGTAAATTGATAAATTCAATGAATTCAAGCTCTAATTGGTCATTATTCTATTTAGACTCCACCATTCATTTTACTATAAACAATTACTATATATCTGTAGGTGTAGAATATCCTATTGATATGATAATGTATGTAATTTTTTCAGGCATGATCAATATGATTCTGCATAGCTGCAACATTATTGCATTAAAAAATATATTGAAAATATAATAACAGATACGATGTTTTTTTTCGCTCAGTGTAGTTTTGTGATGACGCGAGTAGGCAGTTTTTATTCTTTCGTATATAAGTTGGCACATCGCCGCAAATTAACAGGATATGATCGCCGTGGTCAATGTTGGAGCCCGACTGATCAGATCAATCGGGATACGTTTTTCAAAAATTGCATCATCTTCAACAGAACAATAATTTCCATTCTGTCGATGCTGTTTGGACGAATTCCAACCGCAGAATCGCGCGAATTTAACGTGTCAAACACGACACATACCTTATAAAGAAAGAATAGGATTCTTGGCCTGGGCGTGTACGTGAAGAAAAGCTCTCAAGCTGTATTCTCACCTTTTACGAAATAGTACCTTCATCCATCGGTTAAGCAAATTTTTACTATTTCAAATTCCGAGAATATCATGTGGAATGGCATTGAACTGTGTGGCATAATGTCGAAACCGCACCAGTAATCTCAACCGAATGATATTAAACACGACTTGACCTGGCTCGATACGTCTCTCAAAATCAGGAGTGCCGTTATGAAGCTGCATCGAGACGAGAGTGAGCGTCGAAGAATAAAGCAAAGGTGAGTTGGCGAGAAGAGGAACTGGCGGGAAGGAACGAAAGGAGGTATGTACAGAGTGGGGGATAGGGGGTGGTTCTTACGAGCCGGGTGACTCGGTCGGGACTGCAGTTGGATGCGCAACGGGGCTGCACGTTATCTCGCTGCGTGTGTGTGTGTGTGTGTGTGTATACATATATACATGCGGTGAACGTGCGGTCTACAATGCCGCCGACACTGTCTCAAAGCGGGCCGCTCCTCCGGGGCTTTTGATCGCGCGCGACCGAGCTTGCCTATTCCGCGCGTTTCCTCCGATAGCCGCCGGCCGGCAGGTCGCACCGATCGATCCTTGCGCCGCGATCCCCCGCGGGGGCCGCTCCTCCTTTTTTCCCCCCCGAGCCTGCAGTCCCTCGCTGAAGCTCGGACCAGAGCAAACTAGCCGCACGTGATTCGCCAGCCAGCCGAGCCGTCGCGCAAATTGCCAAATAGCTTGATAAACTGCGCAGCGGCCCCGTTTTTCCGTTTTTTTCTTTTTTCCTCTTTCCCCGAGGCGGAACTTCTCAAGCATCCCTTTTACGCTACACGAGTCGCAAACGCGACTCGTATCTTGTAATCTTAACGATTCATCAAGATCACATTTCACTCCGGTTACGAACTGCGGCTTTGCTCACGTCCAGGGGATTAAGCCAACTCATCATGAACTCATCGTGAATTCATCGTGTATAAATAATTTTTTATCAATAATTTCAATATGCGATGAATCGAGTATCGGTACTTGAGACAAACTGACTTAGTTTTATGGACGAACGTGATTGATCAATCTTGAAGATTAGATGTCTAATATTCAGGATTGGATATCTAATTAGATATCTAATTAGATATCCAATCCTGAATCTAGATCTAGAAATATATCTAATTAGATATCTAATTAGATATATTTCTAGATTTTGGATGGGAAAGTGGATTGATGTGAAATAGTATGCAATATATTCTTGGTTAAATTTTTGTGAGTGTTCTGGTGACGGATATCAATGAATTTATCCAAACAGAATCACAAGGGAAACTTTGACTGTGCCCACTTGACGTGGAACTTCCCATATATACTATAATCAATTCATCCGGCCTTAAAACGTATGAATGATTTAGAATCGCACGTATGTGAATACGACATAAGACTGATTGATTTTATAAGAATATTGTAAGCAAAGATAAAAATGCGAGACGCACGTGAATACGAACTACTCCAGCATCCATCTAGACTATCTAATCTCGGAGATAACCTACTTTTTAACGAAAAGCGTTGAAAGATATAAGAAGGAAACAAATTAGTTCTAGGAACTGAATTTTGATAAACAGTTTCAATTATGTTTCTTTCTTCTATGAATTATTATTGATTTTATATGTTTAAAGTATACACCTACATATGGAATATTCTCTGTCGAATGGCTCACTCACAAATATGCTATGATGATAAAATCTTCAAGAGGATCAATCAGAGGATGTCATCACATCCTCTGAATTTTCAAAAATTGTTTACCAAATCTAATCCAGGTAACTAGAGGACAAATACGAAACTTTGCTAATTTTATTAAGGTACCTGTACCCAATATGCGCCACCTAAGCGAGAAAGGTCACTACGCCGCGTCAAATGAATATTTTCTAACATAATTGGTATCAAATGAAAGGTCTACTCAATACCTACAGAATGAGCTTTTTTTCGATTTGAACAGTTCTACGCTAAGATACCGTGGTTTAAAAAAAAAAAATTTTTTCGGGAAAAAATTTTTAGTATACCCAATATGGCGCCACCCTGAAAATACTTCTTTTCATCCAATTTGAAGCATGAAGCATGTCTGAAATGGATAAAATACAAACAAAAAATTATATTTCTGATATAATTTTATTGGAAAATACATTTTGTCTTTGATTAAACCATAGTAAATAGATTATATGAACTTCTAACAACCTAAATCAAATCAAGTTTTCAGTTAAAATTCATGACAAAACCGTTGTTTTTGAATTAACAAAATTAACTTATGCAACATCTAATTCCAATATTAATCTCTCAAATTGATGAACATTCTTATTTGTGTAATTTTAAATATGATTGAGATGTTCTCACTGAAATGGAAGAGTTCAATTTAAAAAATGTCCGAGCCTACTTGGGGCTAGCTATTGTCATGATGGTAGAAAAATTCTGTCTGATGTTTTTTCCTAGACAGTACTTATAAACGCATAACCTCAACATTTTTCTGGTTATAGGATAGCCAATATCTGCTAAGCGTTTAATTCGACTACATAATTCTTCGTTCTGTACTGTCGTTAACGCATATATGGTCGACTCATTTTGCTTTTCTCGGATATGTTTTGTTTGACATATCGTTGAAATGTTCGACGAGGTATCTTATATATAATCGAAGCCTTCCTCTGCGATATCTCACCTTTTTTTACCTGCTCCAGAGCTTGAACTGAATTCTCTTTCCACCATGTTTGGCGGATATTTACCATCAATGGGTTGATTGTAGCTTCTAGAGCAAGAAAATAGGGGTGGCGCATATTGGGTACATTTGATAAAAATAACGAAGAGCTATTGAAACGATTGATAAAAAGGTCATACAAAGAAAAAAAAAATTGGATGATGTAGATGGGATGTCAAGGAATCGAATGATATGTCGCTCGATTTTTTTGGCCCAGTTTAAGGGTATTAAAAAAATTCGCACTTACCTGAGCGAAATTAGATCGAGAATGAAAATTGGCGAAAAAATGGAGAAAACGAGCTCTAACAAGTTGGTGTAAGGGTTTCCGATCGGTGAAAATGTTTTCTTTCTTCATTATTTAGTATTGCCGACAAGATCCTGTGACGCGGCGATGCTCTAGACGCGCGTATATATGAAATACGAAGGGTGGCGCATATTGGGTCCTGGCGCATATTGGGTACACCTACCTTATTTCAGAGGATTTATTGCTTTCTCAACAAGGAAGCATTTTTATCTTTACGTTTGTAAAGGTGGGCGTTGAAAAAAAAATTTTGGAGACGTAGTTGTTGGAAAGAATGTTCTGAAATTATTTTCTATTTTTCTCAGTAGAGCAACACATTCTAAAATGATGCACCATTTTCCATGGAAACTCGAAATTAATGAAACCTCAGTAAATCGGTTTTTGATTGGCCTTAGGGTGACATATTAAGTGCTAGAAAAATTCTGAAGATTCTTTTAGATAACATAGTGGTACAACCACTGAAAACGTTCAAAATATATATTTCAGTACAAAAGGTATTTTCATTAATTTTATCGAAGATGAAATCTACTCGCAATGTTTTATAAACATACTCCGAAGAACCAGAGATAGGATCTTGAACGAATCACGCGTAATGGATTAGTCATTCTTCAATATTAATTAACCTCAATCCACAAAAACTTAACTTGATATCTCCATCGACATTCGCGTGGTAAATATTTTATCAGAATTATCTAATCATCGAGTCAATCAGTATATAAACTGAAATCAATCGTCTTCGAAAGCGTCGAATAAAAAGTGATTACAAAGGAATATTCAGTGGCCAATATACTCCAATATACTTTGGCTGTACAATATACAGCCGAATACAGAGTGAATAGTACGTTATTAGCACTATGGCGAGCTGCACAGCTACATTTTTCATAGCTTTCTTAGCTATCATTTACAATGGTGAGTAGAACTTATACAAAATAACACATCGACTCTTTTGAAAATTCGAGTAATCTCAGGTTTTCGAATTCATGGGTATGAAAGTTCAGAGTATTTCTCAGAGAGATCATGAAGAGATTTGAATTTGGAATTGCAAAATCTTTATGCTATGACAAAAATCAACTATTTTTCCAGCCAACGGAGAGAAACAATCGTATCTTAATCTCGCGACAGAAGATGACTGTTCCATATTTGAGCGCAGTTTCATGCAGAGTCGCATTGTGCAAGGCAAAGTTGCACCTGATGGAGCCTTCCCATACATGGCATCTCTGCGGGTAGTACCCACCGGTAGTCATACTTGTGGCGGATCAATAATTAACGAACGTTTTATACTGACAGCAGCTCACTGTTTAGCGTAAGTGATGAAAAAAAAACTGTAGCACATCGTTAAGCCTTTACACAGTAAAAATTAACGGGAAAATTATTCCTTAGCCATTCAAAATTGAGAGTCGTTGTTGGAACAAATTCCCTGACCTCTGGTGGTGACGAATACGAGTCCGAGAAACTCATCGTCCATCCCTATTATAATGAACAGGAAGTATTGAATGACATCGGACTGGTGAAACTAACAGAACCTATCAAGTTCAACGAAAAAGTTCAACCTATCAAACTGCCATCCAGCGACTTTGGTTTTTCGAACAATCAGCCCGCCGTCATCTCTGGTTTTGGTAGAATTGGGGTAATCAAGAATTTTTTCATTCCTCTTATATCTACGTTCTCGTGATCCTTTGTCTCTAAAGTACAGAATTATTTTTTCCCCCTCAAAACTGGTTTTTGTTACTCTATTTACTTCATTTTGGATAATTGAAAAAATTCGTTACAACAGAACAGCCAGCCAATATCAAATAAGCTACTGTATCTCACTACGTGTGTATTGGACGAAAACACGTGTAGACGGACCCATTCTGTAGGTGTCCAACAGAAGCTGTGCGCCTTCACTAAATTCGGACAAGGTGTCTGTAATGTAAGTAGCTGGAAAATACAATTGGAAATAAAATGCAATAGTATGGATAATTAACGTTGTATTTTCCATTTTACGCAGGGTGATTCTGGAAGTCCACTCGTCGTTAACGGTACTCAAGTTGGTATTGCATCATACATTATCTCCGCTTGCGGTTACGGACAACCAGACTTTTATACTAAAGTTCCATATTACGCTGAATTCATCAATGCATATATCAACAAATTCTGAAAATTGTCAACTGCTCAATAATGAAAAAACAGTCTTCAAAACAACATCATTGAATAAAATGACTGAGAAAAATATTTTTGCACTGAAATTGAAAATCCTCTCCCTTCTGGAATGTAATGGCTATCGCTATTTAGCCTAGTCGTATCAAGCGTAGCGTCGAATTAGAATTATCAATCAAATTAGGTCGGACCATCAAGATAATTATACCGATTTCTCTGAATTCTCATTATTGATTTCTATAGCACACCTCAAGTCCAATCTAGACCAAAGAATAGAAATGAAAGTAACGAGATGAAAAGAAACAAAAAACAAAAAATTAATTCATCAACGCAAATAAATTGCATCGCGAGCGTCAATCGAGAGACAGAGAGAGAGAGAGAGAGGAGAGAGAGAGAGAGAGAGAGAGAGAGAGAGATTGATTGATTTATTTATTTTCATTAGACACAGGGCTGGTGTCCTGAAACGCCTCAGCATACATAAGATTAAACATATTGGTTCCTGCGCTCGCTGCACAAAAGTAATATTTGATTTTATCTTAGAGAGCGAGAGAAAGAGAAGTCGTCGTGATTTCGCGCATTGTGTACACGTGGGCTCATATACGTGCCGCGTCGTCTTTCTTGCTTCAAAACTTTTCCAAGCGAGACACAAAATTAGTTGCCCACCTGGTTAGAGGACGCGTGCGTTTTATACATGTATATACACACACGTACTGCTGGAACTCACTGTGTATATACTGCTCGTAGTCCGAAACTTTGTTCGTCCCTATAAGTAATATTAGCTCGTCGCAAGAGAAAGAGAGAGAGGGGGGGAGGAGGAGGAGGAGGAGGAGGAGGAGGAGATCCGAACGATAGAGACGGATATGCCGAGGCGCGCTGCAGATGCTCCTCTCCGAGCTGGAAGAAAGCGGAGCCCTTTGAAAAAGCTACGTGACGCTTTTTCCAAACGCGCTCGTGTCATTCCGGGCGCGCACTCGATTTTCGAGTATACGAGCCGAAAGCAGAGAGGAACAGCGCCGGCCAGGGAGCCGAGGTGCACTGTGGGGACGTATACCTCTGGGGGGGGGGGGTCCCATGGATTTCACCGAGAACCCGAGGTGACTCGCCCATTTACACCTGCAAACTTTTCCCCTTGTCAACCTGTAAATTAACCAAGTAAGCCGATCGTTTTGACACACTTTCATGCATCCACACTGGGAAAATCTCCATTTAGCAACGTGTCTACGAACAAAGAGGTTCGATTACCGGATTGCCAAAGAATAACGATGAAACTTTTGGAGTTGATAGGTTTTTCTGGGCACGTGAACAGTTGATAACACATACATGCTGTCGTTCAGGCTAACGTTTAGATTTTCCGCAGATACCAGGTGAATTGTTATCACGATTTCGCAGAGTATCTCATATCTATGGATCTTCGAATATACGAGATGTACTGTGTATGATACCATCTATTTCGGCACCCCGCAACCACATGACCAAGTTTTACCGCGGTTAGGTAACTCTATTAGGTGAGCCCGTCTCCTGGTAATCATTTAGGTAGTGCAGAAGAAATGTAGCAGCTGTTACTGCATAGTATCAGTTGGGCCAGCTCAACTATTGGAGATAGTACCACTCTTGGATGGGGAAAATTATTCTTACATACATTCGTATCTACTCAAATATATTACTCTTCCCTATATTTTCTCTCTCTCTCTCTACTCCAGTGCGATTCACTATATATGCTTTGGAAACTTCCAATAAACACTTCCCAAGCGAATTCCTAGGAGAGTTATTGTTTTAATGTTGTAGTTATATATTATGCCAAACTAAAGTAACAACTACAGTAGCCTCATCTTCGTACATTTATCTGAGTGCAGGAATTTTAAAATTATGATTTCGGTGCAGGTCATGATTATCCAACAATTTTGTTTTTTCGATGTTCATGACAAAGAGTGACGCCAGCTACTGTTAAAAACTCGAGTATCTCGTTTTATCCGACGGAATCTCACGATAGTGATTGAAATTCTTCGTACTCAGGTGTTGGATCAGATCGAGATACGCGCGCTCGCGTAGAATCCCAAACGAGCCGAAGATTCTTCGAAATCAGCAGCTTCAGATTGGGAGCGGCGTTGATTTTCTGACGCTTCGGCCCCCTCCTCTTTCCTACCCAGTGAGCGTGAACTGCTGAACTCTCGAGTTCAGGGGCGGGAAAACGAGGAGGAATTAAAGAGCCGAGCCACCCGAGTAAAACAATCGTCAGTTAGGCGAGAGTTGGGCGGCGCTCGGTTATTTTTGACTCTCCCGAGGACGATCAGCGCGCGGCGGGGGTAGAAAAAAGAGCGGAACGTACGTACAGAGCGGTGCGAAGCGGGCGGGAAACGCGAGAAAAAGGCAGTCGGAATGGCAGATATACATATATATAAACGTATGGTAAAAGGCTCGGAGGAGACAAGTGGCTTTTTACAGGGGCTGCGGCGAACTACGCGCGGCAGCATTGGAATCGTCGCGCGAGGAGTTTGCGCGCAATTATGTGCTGCCGCGCAGTGCAGTGCAGCCGCTCGCGGCGGCATTCGCGCACCGCCCGACTCGACGGAGAGTCGCTAATGATTCGCTAACGAGCCAAGTGCGCGCTTGGCCCGCTTCCCTGCTCCACGAATCTCACTCTCTGGAAAGAGAGAGACAGAGAAAGAGAGAGAGGAAAAGAGAGAAGCTGCCGCTGAGGACTTTATACGGACGATCGCCCAACTGGCACTGCACTGCAGCTTGAACGACACTCGCGGCTTAACGGCTCGTGCTCCGTCTTTTTCAACGAGCGCCGCCCCCATATATGGGCAATTCTACCAACTAGTACGATTTTGCTTAGAAAAAAAAATGAAAATAAATTTGTAAGCACGTTCTTGAAAATTTTATATGTGGTAGAGGATACCCCGAGAATGAGTATTCCACGAGTGTGCACGACTTTCACATTCTGCTAAAAAAGTTATGCGTAAAAAACTAAAAAAAATATTTTTTGGCCAGAAAAAAATCTATTTTTTTCATCAGACAATATGTATATGTACTCTTCACACATATATACCAGCAAATATATGCAACTAATAATTAAAAATGAGACAGGAACAGTTTTTTAAAATACAATCCGTTTAAGGTTTTTTTTTATGAAAAATGAAAATTTTCAAAAACTAATTTTGCCATCGAAAAGCTGAGGGAAATATACATCGATAACATATTCTACATTATTTCGATATTCATTTTATACAGTCCAAAACGAGTGACGAAAATGGGAAGATTTAGTATCCTTGCACCGGCCGGAAAAGAATTGACGTGAAACGCCCCATATAGACAAAATATAACTTCAGCATTCACTAGGCATCTTCATCAGAACCTGAATAAGGATTCACAAAGCTTTTTGTTTGATTTCAACATTGTTTCTGAGTGTGCCACGAGAAAAAACGAGTAATTTTAAACTTTTCACGTTCTTACTTTTCAACATAATTGATGTTTTTATGGTCTTTTTACGGGTGGCACATGAAAGTTCCATACTTTTATTTCTCCATTTTCGAGTGCTTAATCGAACTGTATCAACACATTTGAGAGTTGTGGGTCGCTGAAAAAGCTGTAGCTTGAAAAGGCTGAACATAATTCTATACTAAAATTTCATCACGAAGCTTCGCTTACATGTAAGTAGTCTTTATATGTATAGCACATTAATGAAAACTATCAGGTATTGTTATGCTGATCCCAAGGTAGATTACAGGTAAAAAATCCGACCTCTTAGTGAGATGCTGCAGATGTAAACGAAGAAGTAACACGTTGTACATATCATTATCACAATTAAATTTTCCAATTTTTGAGAAAAAATTTTTCATATTTAGTTTTTTTTTTCATTTCCAGCATTTGGGTATTGAAAAAATCCATATCATTCAAAATCGTACTAGTTGGTAGAATTGCCCATATATCCGTGTTCTCACCTCATGTACACATGTATATTTATATACGTATACACGTATCTCAGTCTTTGACGATGACAAATTATTCGAATGAATTAATGGCTCAGCTCGAGAACTGCAGCTCTCGTGTCACCATTCGTTATGTATACTAGGGGGGTACCCCCCTGCTCGCTTCGCTCGCCAACCCCCCGTGTATTCTTTAGAAATCAATAATTTCAATAATAAGTGTATAGTAATAATTGAAAGAAAATTACATTCAAAACAATAAAACTTTAAACTTGAACTTTCGATTTTGTTCGATTGAAAAGAATACTGAACGAACGATTCGAATCAAAATAAAAGATTAATGTCAGCTATATTCATGTTAAACGTTTGTTTTTGCTTTCTCAAAGAGAAAGCTTTGTGATGGGGCAAAAATCGACCCACCGAATCAGACCTCGGGACCTTGATTTTCGTAATCTACGGGTCGAAAAACATGGAAATCCAAAAGTGTCTGTATGTATGTGTGTATATATGTATGTATGTATGTATGTATGCATGTGTGTAACGTTTTTTTTCGTCTACGATAACTCTCGAAGAAATGGTCCGATCTTCTTGAAATTTTGCACCGGTTAGTCGCGGCAAAATCTCGGCCGAGTTCAATTTTCAGCAAAATCCGTTGTTTATTTCTCTAGCAACCGTTGCTAAGGTGTAGAATTTTTCGTTTCTTTTGTCTAGGATAACTTTCGAAGGAATTGTCCGATCTTGCTGAAACCGTTTCTAACGTGTTTTCTCACAAATCCTTATGAGTGCTCATTGGAGCAAGCCGGAAAATCAGTTTTAAGTCACACTCGATGGCCAAGGACACTGAATTGTTCTATTTTCTTCATAGCAACCGTTGTTTACTTCCCTAGCAACCGTTATGAAGGTTGGAAATTAATAATTTAAGACCTATTTCCATCATTTTCGACGGCAAAGAACAAAATCTTCCCAATTAGCTCCTTAGCAACCGTTGTTAACCGCCCTAGCAACCGTTGCTAATGGGGAAAAAAATTTATGTAAGTTTCGTTTCCAGTATTTTCAACGTACTATAGAGAAGATTGGGAAAATTTGGTGTCTTTTGCCGTCGAAAATGATCAAAATGAGTCTTCAAGTGTGCTAAATACGGACTTAAGGGCAGGGCGGATCGATTTTGACCGCTATTAAACCGTATGACAGTCATAAGATGAACTGATCGAAATAATGCAGGTCCAAATGTCTCGCATCGTGTAGAACCTAGAACAGTTTGCTTTGTTGCATTTGATCAAATAATAAGAGAGCCCGGTCAGACATCAACACTCGCAACATAGTTTGGTCAATTGAAAAAGAACGACACTTTACACAGTCACAAAGATACGAATTGAATTGATTAAATAATTTTTTTGTAATTTTTGAAAAATAGATGATAGTATCTACGCTAGTGGAAAGGTGAAAATACAGGTTTGGGACGCGTTTGTGGGTGATGTTGAAGCCTCTTTGAGAAAGCATACTGCGAAGGCACTTGGCAGCGGTTTTCAGATTAATAGTGGGTTTAACTTTAGTTGCTATGGGTAAAATGGAGATTTTGTATCCTGTGCAGTTGAAAATACTGGAAACGGAAACTTACGTGAATTTTTCTTTCCCTTAGCAACGGTTGCTAGGGCGGTAAACAACGGTTACTGAAAAGCTAATTGGGAAGATTTTGTGTCCTTTGCCGTAGAGAATGATGGAAATAGGTCATAAATTGATAATTTCCAACCTTCGTAATGGTTGCTAGGGAGGTAAAAAACGATTGCTATGGAACAAATATAACAATTTAGTGCCTCTGGCCATCGAGTGTGACTTAAAACTGTTTTTCCAGCTTCCAAAACAACGGTTGCTAGGGATGTAAATAAACGGTAATTTCGACGAATAAGTGGATTTATATTGAAAAAAACTTGTTCAAAATAATATTTAGTCCTTTCCTTCTACTGCAGCAACGGTTTCTAGACACGTAAACAATGGTTGCTATGGGTAAAACGGAGATTTTGTATCCTGTGCAGTTGAAAACACTGGAAACGAAACTTACTTTTTCTTTCCCTTGGCAACGGTTGCTAGGGCGTTTAACAACGGTTACCGAGGAGCTAAGTGGGAAAATTTTGTGTCCTATGCAATCGAAAATTATGGACATGGGTCATAGATTGATCATTTCCAACCTTCGCAATGGTTGCTAGGGAGGTAAACAACGGTTGCTATGGAGCAAATATAACAATTCAGTTTTCTTGGTCATCGAGTGTAACTTAAAATTGAGTTTCCAACTTTCGAAGCAACGGTTGCTAAGGATATCAACAGTGGTTGCTATGGGAAATATATCATCGATTCTCTTCGATTCTCATTGAAGGGTGAAAAAAGAGGTGAAAAAAGGGGTGAAAAAAGAGGTGGAAAAAAGGTGGAAAAAAGGGTGGAAAAAAGGGGTGGAAAGAGGGATAAAAAAAGGGTGAAAAAGGGGGGTGAAAGAAAGGGTGAAAAAAGAGGGGTGAAAAAAGGGGTGGAAAGAGGGATAAAAAAAGGGTGAAAAAGGGGGGTGAAAGAAAGGGTGAAAAAAGAGGGGCGAAAAAAAGAGAGGGGAAAAAGAGGTGAAAAAAAGGTGGAAAAATGGGTCGAAAAAGAGGGTGAAAAATGGGGTGAAAAAAAGGTGGAAAAAGGGTGGAAAAAGAGGGTGAAAAATGGGGTGAAAAAAAGGTGAAAAAATAAGTGGAAAAAGAGGGTGAAAAATGGGGTGAAAAAAAGGTGAAAAAATGGGTGGAAAAAGAGGGTAAAAAATGGGGAGCAACTTGGGGGAGCAACTTGGGGGAGCAACTTGGGGGAACAACTTGGGGGAGCAACTTGGGGGAGCAAATTGGGGGAGCAAATTGGGGGAGCAAATTGGGGGAGCAACTTGGGGGAGCAACTTGGGGGAGCAAATTGGGGGAGCAACTTGGGGGAGCAACTTGGGGGAGCAACTTGGGGGAGCAACTTGGGGGAGCAACTTGGGGGACAGAATTTCCCACGGCGGCGGCGGCGGCGGCGGCGGCGGCGGTGGCGGCGGCGGCGGCGGCGGTCTGGCTTTTAATATAGAGATACACACATCGACACGTATTTGCTTTTGAGCGTTCGCTTTTCGCTCTTGGCCCGACCGTTGCAATTGATCGAATGACTCTCTTCGAAAATAAAATCTTTCAATAGCAGCGTTATTGCTTGCTTTCCCTTTCAAGAGTTCTGAAAGATATCGAATCGAGAGGTGATCGTACCGATTCCAGACTAATCGATTCTGATATGCGCGACGCGCATGCAAGTTTCTCGTGAGAATTACGGAGAAATCATATGGAAAAATAACGTTGATGCATACTAACTGACTTTTGAGATCAAGATATCACAATCGTTATTCGTACAGTGATTTTTATATGATTGATAGTGATTTTCATACCATTCGAATGTATTTATTAAGAAATATGGATTGTTTAAATTTCATTCCCTTAGCAACGGTTTCGCTCGAAAGGATTTCGCTAAAAAGATATGAACTTGGTTCATATCTTGACTCGACTAACCTGTGTACAAAATTTCAGGAAGATAAGACGATTTCTTCGACAGTTATCGCGTCCTAAAAGACAGCGTCACATATACTTGCGTACGTATGCACATACATTTTTGAAATTCTATGTTTTTCGACCCGTAGATTACGAGAATGGAGGGTCCCAAAGTCTCGAATTCGAGATTTCGATTTTTGCCCCGTCACAAAGCTTGCTGATCGAGAAAACAAAAGTAAAAGCAGAATGTTCCAACAAATTTTTCACACAGAAAGTTACGGTGTAATAGAAGTATAAAACGAATCTATTAGTGGGAGAAAGAAAATCACTCTGATTCCGTACCACCATGATTCACCAGTCACAACGTCACGAATGGTGTGCAACAACACTAAACCTATTACCATACGTCTATCATGAGTTGAAATCGAATTTTATGCACTCAAATCGATGCGTAAAATGATCGTTTGATCTAACTATACTATTATGGTATACGTGATCATAAAAGCTTATTTCACGCACTCTAATAGATGCGATGAAATCGCATTTAACGCACTAGTTGCATAATATAATAAAATTGCAAGGATTAATATGATCATGGCATCTGCATAGGAGCGCCGAGACGAGCGGATCTCAGGCGAGTGCACCGGGGACATGGGGGTCCAGAGTCCATCAGAGATGTAGGTGATGAATGTCGGCAGCAGCATCAGGGATAGCGCGCGCGAGCGAGCTTAATTGAAGGGGGCGCCACTCGAGACGACGAAGGCGCGACTCCGCGGGCTAAAAGATGCGCGCGCGCGACCACCAGTAGTCTGAATCCAACGGGGCTATACGTTCGTGTATATAGCTCGCGCTATTCAAGCTCCAGGCGATTCTTGGCGAGGCCGATTATGGAGACAACAGAGCTGCTCTCTCTGCTGGAGTGGCTTGTCGCTCGGTTAATACACAGCCCCCTAACTCCCGGCTCCCTCCCACACCTGCACCCAACCCTCCCTCGACGCTGCGAGCAGCCGCTAAATAGACCCGGCTCCAGTTCACCTTTTGTGCCTGGCTGAAATACAATTTGGGGCTATATAAGCGACCACAGAGAGAGAGAGAGAGAGAGAGAGAGAGAGAGAGAGAGAGAGAGACGTGACGACGTCGCTCGGACCAAAACGCCTGATGGTTCGACGATGAAGAATTCACGAGCGTAATGTTTTAATAATTCCGGGGCACGCGAACGAACGCGAGAGCTCTATTGAAAAATCCGAAGCTGATGAATGGGTGAATATGCGACTGGTTCGGGAAATGATTCGCGTGCTCGGTTCGAATTTCGAAATCAATCTCGCGTGCACGCGGCGGAACAATCCCCTCTGGCTCACGAATATTTGAATTACTATTTAATATTTACTCGCACGAAATTTCACGTTTTCACGCATTACGCTCCGACACGTTGAAACGCGCGCACGGAAACTTCCGATCCTGGGGTGCGGTTCGACTCGCCCGACCGAACGCCAAAGTTTTTGCTCTCTCTCTCGCCCTCGCGCGCATCGGCAGTTACACGCACTCCTGCCACGTGCGCGGATATTTGCAATTCATATTAATCCATCATTCCCACCCGAAAACGGGGCGTATAAAAGAAGACAAAGCCGTGTCGTCCCATTATCGGAGCTCGCTGCTCGTACTCGCATATACGAGTCTTTGCCAACCAGTGTATACCGAGGCTCTTTTCATTCTATCAATTTCACGTTGTCCCACAGGACGTGCGAGGTTTCCACCGAGAGAATTTCGAGGGAGAAATGGAGGAATCGGCTTTTTTTACAAATCAACAACGAGTTTTGTTATCGAGGGAAGAGAAAATACTTTTCGCTCACTCGTGAAACTGGATTCGTCGCGTAACGTCTATTACTGTCCATTCATTATGATTAAAAATCTTCACTTCGCAATGAATGATGCGGTTGAGTGAAAATTAGCGGAGGGAAATAATTGTATTAGCGGGATGAAAAACGAGGTATACCATCGCTAATTGGCGGGCCGCGCAGTTCGCGGTAGAGCGGAGGAAACTCAGGCGGGAGCAAAAGTGAAAGAGACGCGCGCGATACATCAATTTGGGGCGTCTCCGCGGTCTATTAGAATCTTCGAGCCGTCCTCAAGCCGCTGCGTCTCCCCTGCGCCCAGTAGATAAAGTTCGCTAACAAACTTTGAGAACGCGCAATTGTAAGCTGAGCTTGCGCGCTCGCAAACGCGAAATGTATATACTCCGCGCGTTTCCTGAAATATGGCTGAAACTTTTAAGCCGTGTGGCTCGACCGGATCTATTTCGTGGCAAGGCGCATCCCCCGCCGTAGACCAACACCGACGGAAGAAAAAAAAAACGCAGCTATAAGAGTACGTGACGAGAGAAAAAGTACTCGAGAAACGAACTCGGGTGTCGTCTGTTCCGGTAGAGAAAACGATTCATTGCGGTAAGCCAGCGAGAGACAACATTCATCGGTTCTCAAGTTCTTCGTACATATTTTACAACCACGAAAACTACTGGAGAATCTCTATCGTAGATTCATTCTTTGTTATATTGATAATTCTGAGAAAATCATTATAACTGCAATATGTTTTTTACGGGTGACTCGTGAAATATTCATAACGACTAAACAGTGTCCGAAAAATTAGTTCGGCTTTGGTTTTACCTTTCGCGTACTCTAGAATAAGTTGACGAAATTGAATGGATCCGCAATCCGTTAAAAATGAACCATAGAATCAGAGAACAAGAATAATTGACAAGAAATAATCAATTTCCGATAAGGATCTTAAAACATTTTCGATTTAATGAGATCACCTCTTTCAATTATTTTCATTCACCTATGTAGAGGTCCGTTATCAGTAACGAGCAGACCTAAGAGAGATTAGATTAATTAATACATAAAAATCAGGATTCTTCAATTGTTGCTAAGAAATGACTTCATTTAATCTCTATTACTTATGACATTACTATCATTTCTCACAGTATTATTATTCTTCGATATTACCTACTGCATTATACAGTTCATCTGTATATAAGAGCTGTAAAGCTCGCTTGATTGCCATGAATCCCAGCCGTTTTTGCAATAATTGAATTGGGGTATGCTGTCGGTTGGGTACCTGTCGATTTACATTAATCCCGGATGAATGCAATCTTAATCGTGCAAATACACAATCAACCTGATCCAAAAATATTTCCTATCCCATTTGGAATAAACACCAAATAATTTCTTTTAACTCGATACATTTACGCGCTAACTGGGAACTACCGTACGATCAAATGTAATAAGTACGATACCATACATTTTCATATTTTCACGGGAGAGTTAAAAAGCAAGTGCTGATGCCACGTACGAGGGCCGTTATTTCAAATTTTCAGCGCTCAACGGGAGTTGCGTCGCATTTAAAAGGTGCGAAAACACGGCAGCAATATCTCGCCCGATACGCTGCTCACAACATACAGAGCGGGCAAGTTGGAGTCTTTGAGAATGATGAATGTTGGTGGGGCGGCGCAACCGTGGCACGGCATACACTGAACGAGCAGAAAAGAAGCCGGAGCCAGCAGCACGGAGGAATGGAAATTCATTTTTCCCCCGTTGGTAGCGAGGAAATTTTCTCTCTCTGGGGGAGGGGCGCGCTCGCGCGCGAGTTCACGTCGTTCAACCTGAAATTTCATGAAATTTGAAAAACTTTCTGTCTAGCTATCGCCGACGTGTGGCACGCGGACTCGCCGCTCCGAGAGGGATGCACGGCTCAACAGCCGCGTGGGAATTGCGAATTCTCTGACAGCTACTTCAGCCGCGGTATTTCTCAGTCCACACACCGCGACTACACGCATAATGACTTATCGGCCTCCTAGTAGACGCTTGGTTTATTCAGGACTCATCCTATACCGGGTACTTTCGAACAATCGAACAAAAAGTTTCAAACACGAATCCTCGTGAAATCTTCATAACGTACGCATGAGTTTAACACGGTTAAGTACCGAGTGCTAAAGTGCTCAACTAGATGATTGATTCAAGGGCTGAAACCAGCTCATACGAGTGAGTAAATATTTACCAGAGACGGATACGAAACGAAACGAAACCTCATTATTAACTCGTTTCGTTTTGTTGTCTAGTTCCGGAACATAATTAGACTGGAATAGACGCTGATTTTGATGTCGTTCCCAGGAACGGAAACGAAACTAGAATATACTTTTGTTACGTATCCTGGAACATAATAAAAATAGATTGAAGTATATATTGAATTTGGGTTTCGTTTTGTCGTTAGGAACGAATCAAAATTGAAGTAATAATTATGTTTCGTACCAACATCAGAAACTAAATTATTATAATAGTTTTATTACGTTTACAACGAGCGAAACTTATCAAAATATCAATTCCGTTCAAGTCTCTGATATAACCTCCCAATGGTCGGGTGAGATAAAGTAATTCAGGGTTACAAGACCACTTGGAAGACCTTTATTGCTTGAATCAGTATTTGTATCAAAACATCAGTATCAATACCAAATAATAGATAGAGTGGTGAAACTAGGGAGACAAGATAATCCACTGAGAACAAAAACACGACTCGAAAAGAAAAATATGCTGGCCGAAGGTAGCTTACGTTAGCTTGGAGAGGCGACTGAAAGTCTGGCATTGGTAAGTTTGAAGACGTCAACAGTAATTTTTGTTTGCCCAAGTTAATAGATAAGATAGAGAAGATCAATTCATAAATTGAAGGAAGTTCCGATGGCGGTGGCCATCTTGAGGAACTTTTTCGGATTGGTCGATTCCTAACGGGCTCAATTTGGATTGGTCGGGAGCCGGAGTGAATGGAAACATGAGTGAGTGAAGTGAGTTGGGAGTTTAAATTTTTTTTTCTTTTTTTCTTCATCCACAGGGGTTATCCTTAATGTTTACTATGCTGTCAGTATTTCGATGTGCTAAGGTCACAAAAGCATTTGAAATCAACAATATTCCAAGTGTTTTCTTGGAATATTGTTGATGAACAAAAAGTATTTATCATCCACGTGTTCAGCCAACCAATAAACTCAATGCGCGCGCTCGCGCGCGCAGTGAATTGCTAGTAATATAAAAACAAGGAGATATGAAGGCGCAGCAACAATTTTCACTCGCTACTCCCTTTTCCCTCCGCGATATCTCATGTGTGTGTCCATGGCTCTCGTATAAACTCGCTGCAGATGAAAAATTAAAAGCTCGCGTTAACCGGTAGGAGAGAAGAGCCTTTTCCATCACACGCACCCACCCGTGTAAGTACGGAGCAGCAGCTCTTGCACGCCGTAAATTATTCAAAACGGCCGAGCTGCGCCTGTATGATCTACGACGCCGCTGCGTTGGCCTTACGCCTCCGTCTGCCATCCATCCCTTTTCCTTATTCCGCTTATGCCACTCTCTCCTCTCTCTCTCTCTCCGCCTCCCTCTTCCTCTCTTGCTCGCCTCCTCTTCGACTCTCGTTCAGACTGAACAACTTGTTTCACTTCTTAGCTCCAGCCACTGGCACTCCCAAGAGAGGCCCTCTTCTCCATTTTCTTTTTTCGATTTACTTTATCACTCTCCTGGTCAATTGACAGTTTCCACGTTTTGCCCCGATCTGCCTCTTGCAAGCTATAAGAAATCTATCATACCTTGCATTTGGATGAAATTCAGTTAACTCTATCTTATCATTCATGGAAATAGACTTTTTCCATAGTTATGAGAAATAACAAGGAAAGGTTTTGGTCAGCACCAATCACGGTAAAACATTGCGAGATGGTTTCTAGACATTAAATAGAAATTAAATAGTCATGTAATAGCTATGTAATCTTCAGATTTTGTTTGGCTCTCTAATCTTAGTTTGCAAAGGTTCAGTGAAGGGTTATAAAAATAAAATAGTACACCTTGCTCCCCTGTAGGCTATTTCGGCACGTGCAAACTTCGTATTCGTATCAAACGCAACCTAATCTCACCCAGGTGCATAAAATACTCTTTTATATCAATTTTCCACACTTAATAGGTTTACGTTTTGGATATCCAATGTGGCCAATTTCTTTTTTTTTCTTTTGACTAATGATATGTGTTCATGTGTTTCACTTGAATAATACTTGATGTTGCCTACTCGAAGAAAAACAGCTTTCTGACAGGGTTAAAATTTCAAATATCGAATTTTGGTCAACTTCTACGAGCTTTTTATGCGGCGTCAAAATAACCTATATCGCTAGTATGGTCAAGTTTCATGAACTGTAAGGTGAAATTAATATTCTTTAAGTGCGACAAAACCAGAAGAGTCGATTTACCTTTTACATTTCGACACTAATACATTTTAGAATCTTTTCCAAAATTTGCTGTCATTCCTCCATAAATTTCATTGTAGCATGTCGATCGAAAGAGGGACGGTGAGACCCCGGTAAAATCAATAATTCGCAAAGCACCTTGGAGAAAGCATAGTGCCACAATTCATTTGGTTGTGTGTTTCTGGATTTCAATGACCCGTTTGCAGAATAATAAAACTCCAAATTTTTTGCAGGTTATATGAAAACAAACAGCATTAATATATTTGAAGATTGGGCAGCGCGACAGAGTGCGGCTGATAATGATATAAGTGACGAAGAGCGAGGGCGACACTCTCGGTTCGGCTGCGGAGAACAAAAACAAGCAATTAACCGAAGTAGTTAGTCGAACAATGCTTCGTCGCGTAACAATGTTGCACGGAGCCAGGTTTTCAGACGCGCCGGCTACGATTTCAGATAATATGTCCTCTCATCCTCTGTGGGGGTGCTCTTTCTTATCTGGCCGACAGATGCTTTGCGCCGGGCTGCAGCTCGCGCGCTTGATCCAGTTTACGATAATGGAGGTATGGTGCGCGCCTACGCGGCGCCGACGTCCTGCGACGTGACAAACGTGCTTTCTTCATCAGGGCACCGCGAGCGCAGTGGCATCACGTACATCTTGCCAACTACCCCGGCCCATGAATGGAACCCGATCGTTACGTTTCAGCTCATCTCTCACAGTTGAAACTTTGACTGCGCAACGTCACGCTCGTTAAAGGCTTGCGATGCAACTTTTGAATTGCCGTAGAAGCGTTGCCAAGCTCCGCGCGTTTCTCGCCCCGATGAATACAGCCCTCGAGAGACATTTATCAATGTCATTGTGCAGTTATGATGTCTCGCCAGCAACTGCATGTGTATTCAACCTGACATTTTTCTTATTTTCCATATTTCAATTCATCGTCTAAATGGTTGAGGAAAAAAATGCATCTTGTACTGAACACCAATTTCAATATTTTACGCGACATATGCTACATCACAAAATCATTGAATGACATTACGTTCATTGTTGTCGTTAATTATTATATCGCTGTTCATTGAAATTTCTCTCGTGCCCACAGAATAATTATTGGGCCCATGCATAGAAAGTATTCGACTAATTATAAAAATTGAATAACACGGAAAAATCCACGTATATTGGGGCAGTTTCGCTTACAGAAGAGTTCTTAAATAAAAATACAAGTCTACTTACAAAACGAACGTATTCGTTCAAGAATTCCCCAAACGCGAAAAATTTGATCGTGTAAATGATTTTGTTACATTGCTAAAGAGTCTATGGGTGTTTCACAGAACAAGCTCTTTGATTATAAAAATATACGGAAAAATACGTAATATAACACCTTCGAAAGTAAAATATCAACTCATAATCATTTCATAAACATTATTACTCAGATGACTTATACTCTTTGATAAAAATATAAGAGTGAAAAACTAAAAAAAATGGTCAGAAATCGATGTACATACTTAATCTACTTGCAAAATTAGAAGATGACACAGGCATATATATATAATATCAAATAAACAATAGCAATTATTTTCATAAGTTTATACGGTCATTTATATAATCAACAAATAAATATATAAACAAATATACAAACAAACAACAGCGATGATTTCTATATCAAGTTTCTATAATTAAAACTTGGTATAAAAAGTATGAAGTTTCCCGACGAATACATAATTGCTTCATACTCTGTTTCATTTTTCACATTGACGAATAAAATTATGAATCTAAAAATCTAAAAATTTCTTGAAAGCACGATTTGGACATGTTGCGATTCGAATATATAACATTTGCATGATTCCGTGACCGGACGATTTGAAATATTTTAGTCGTCTTTTGTACTGCTTCCAACGGTTATTTAATTTTCAAATCCACACACGAAACTTATTATGACAGCTTTGTCAACAAAACTGACTATACCCTAACCTATAATATGATATCATGGCCTATGCTGACTTTGTCTACATACATTCACTCTGTACATAAATCGGTCTATAAGATTTACATTTACGATTATATGAAAATGTTTCTCATCAATTGAGTCATAATAAATCATAAATACTATTATAAAACAGTGTCATTTTTTTCAATAAAGGGGTCGCAAAAAATCGTCCAAGTTCTTGGATTTGCTCATATATGCATTCAAACTCCAGAATTATCCTTAATCCAGTCACGATAATATGTAATATCAACGAAGACTCCAGGATACAGGGTACTGGCACAGTAATAACCCCAGGAAATGATGCCAGCCTGCCGGTCTCCGATGACTAACGGACCACCGGAGTCACCAGTACAAGCATCAACTTTTCCTTGACCCAAGTAACCCGCGCAGATATTACCGACATCCAATCCACCGACCAAACCCTTATAGGCCTTGTTGCATGTTTGTTTATCGATTATTTGCACGACGGCGGATTGTAGATATAGTGGATATCTACCACAATATCTAAGAGCGCCCCAGCCAATGATGGTTGCATTTTGTCCGTCGTCTACATACTCGTTGCTGTTGTACAACGCGATCGGTTGGATGTTCTTGATGAATATGATGTCATGTTTTAACTTTACCAGAGCGATGTCGTTGGTAGTCAGCCCATATGATTTTTTGTTCACCATGTAGTTCTCGTGGACTATTGTATGGGATACAGCGACCAGCTTCCCGGCGTTCTCTGGGTACGAACTGCCGACTCGGATCATCAGATCTTTAGCTAAGCAGTCGATCACACAGTGGCCGACCGTGAGAATATAGTTAGCCGATATGATAGTTCCACCACAGCGGTAGTTGCCGTTCTGCTCTATGGATACCTGATAAGGGAACATCATGACCGACGTGCTATTGCCTCCGACAACTCGACGTTGACGTGATGCTAAAACTTTGAAAAATAATTTTAGAGTTAAACAGCTTCAGCTTCGAAAATTGGTTCGTTTATACATATCATAGTCATCATGAGAGACACAATCCGATCCACAACGATCAAGGGTTCAAAGGGTTTTAATTACAGATCGCTACTTTACCCACACACCCACCCCCTCCCCCCAATCTTGATCGTTGCGGATCGGGTGATATTGCGAGAGAAATGAGTTCATGCTCCAGGGATCTGACGGACAGTTGTCTTCCCGGTGGCGCAATAGACTGATCGGAGATGGATGCTAGTTCCAATCCAGCCCGGGGATCGTGAATTCTTTGTCTCGCAGTCTCATTTTTGAATAATTTGGAATAATTTTTATTCGTCCAATAAATCTATATTTATCGTTAAGACTCATGAACGTAAGGAATTATTTTGGAGCAACATAACTTCGAGTGAAGTTCAAAAACTTACCATCAGCAATAGCAATCAAAACGACGAGCCATACAAGAAGATACATTTTGACGATGTGATAATTTGACGCGACTAATTTATATAGTCAAATGCAAACCGCAAGTCGGTACGTAAAATCGAAGCCAACATCTCTTTAAATATTTAATTTGTTCTACTTGACTTGTATTATTCATTCATGATGATATTGGAATTTTCAATCCGGGAAATTATCTATGGTAGAACGAAAAATACATTATAAATAAGGTACCTGTACCCAATATGCGCCACCTAAGCGAGAAAGGTCACTACACAGCGTCAAATGAATATTTTCGAACATAATTGGTGTCAAATGAAAGGTCTACTCAATACCTACAAAATGAGCTAAGTCTTTTTTAATTTGAACAGTTCTACACTAAGATACCGCGGTTTTAAAAAAAAAAAAAATTTCGGGAAAAAATTTTTAGTGTACCCAATATGGCGCCACCCTGAAAATACTTCTTTTCATCCAATTTGAAGCAGGAAGCATGTCTGAAATGAATAAAATACTAACAAAAAAGTATGTTTCTGATATAGTTTTATTGAAAAATACATTTTGTCTTTGATTAAACCATAGTACATAGATTATATGAACTTCTAACAACCTAAATCAAAGTTCAAGTTCAAGTCATCAAAATCAAGTTTTCAGTTAAAATTCATGAAAATCCGTTGTTTTTGAATCAACAAAATTAACTTATGCAACATCTAATTCCAATATTAATCTCTCAAATTGATGAACATTCTTTTTAGTGTAATTTTAAATATAATTGAGATGTTCTCCCTGAAATGGAAGAGTTCAATTTAAAAAATGTCCGAGCCTATTTGAGACTAGCTATTGTCATGATGGTAGAAAAATTCTGTTTTATGCTTTTTCCTAGACAGTACTTATGAATAACCTCAAGATTTTTCTCGTTATAGGATAGCCAATATCTGCTAAGCGTTTAATTCAACTACATAATTCTTCGTTCTGTACTGTCGTTTACGCATATGGTCGACTCATTTTCCTTTTTTCGGATATCTTTTGTTTGACATATCGTTGAAATGTTCGACGAGGCATCTTATTTATAGTCGAAGCCATCCTCTGCGATATCTCACCTTTCTTGACCTGCTCAAGAGCTTGAACTAAATTCTCTTTCGACCATGTTGGGCGAATATTTACTATCAATGGGTTGATTTTAGCAGCTAGAACAAGAAAATAGGGGTGGCGCATATTGGGTACATTTGATAAAAATAACGAAGAGCTATTGAAACGGTTGATAAAAGAGGTGTAAGATGAAAAAAAAAAAATTGGATGATGTAGATGGGATGTCAAGGAATCGAACGATATATCGCTCGATTCTTTTGGCCCAGTTTAAGGGTATTAAAAAAATTCGCACTTACCTGAGCGAAATTAGATCGAGAATCAAAATTGGCGAAAAAATGGATAAAACGAGCTGTAACAAGTTGGTATAAGGGTTCCCGACCGGTGAAAATGTTTTCTTTCCTCATTATTTAGCATTGCCGATAAGATTATGTGCCGCGGCGATGCTCTAGACGCGCGTATATATGAAATACGAAGGGTGGCGCATATTGGGTCCTGGGCCAGGACTCCTGGCGCATATTGGGTACACCTACCTTATTTTCAAGGACGTGCAACCAACATAGACAATCTGGCCAGCATTACAGAATAATGACGAAAGAAAACATTTTAACTGGTCACAAACGCTTACACCAAGTTCTGAGATCTCATTTTTCGTATGTTTTCATTAATTCATGATTCTTGATCTAATTTTGCTAAGGTAAGGGCTATGTATAAACTAGCCCAAATAAATCGAGCGACATACGATTCGATTTCTTGATATTTCATGTACATTATCTAATTTTTGTTCATCATACATCCTCCTTATTCACTGTTTTAACGTCAAACTTTCTTTTATCAAGTGTACCCAATAAGGGCCACCTCTCGATTCCGCAAGTCTCATATCTATTTGCTTGTTCTAGATATTACAATCAACGCATTGATAATAAGGATCCATCAAACATGGTAGGACAAAGATTTAGTTCAAGCTCTGGAGCAATTCAAGAAAGATGAGACATCTTAGAGGAAAGCTCACAGTATATATGTAAGATAACTACGAACATTGCAACGATATGTCGATAACACATATCCAAAAAGTAAAATAAATTGAGAATATGCTGTAAAAGCAGAAAAAATGAAGAATTGTGTGGTAAAACAAGTGTTCGAATTTGGCTGTCCTATCAAAAGAAAAATTTTGAGATTATATGATTATAAATACTGCGTACGACTTGATCGACATATTTATTTTGAATTCAAAGATAACCTTGATTCAGAAATTTTATCTGAGAACTTGAAACGTCGATGTTGTTAAATGTTCATATAGCCTATGTAATATATGATTCAATCAACATTTTTTTGCAATATGATTATATCAAAAATGTCCTCTTTTGTTTGCAATATATTTTCTTCTGTCGCAATTCATGCTTCAAACCAGATAAAGAATGTCTGCATTGCCCTTTTCGAGTCACTCCATTTTCGTTCATTTTCTGGAAGTGCTATATCTCAGCGTAGAGAAGACCAAATTGAGTACGGATTGGCTTATACTAAAGTTATTGAATAGAATCTTTATTTGTTATCAACCACGTGGGGAAATTTACATCTGGTTTGACGTAGTGACCTTTCTCGCTTAGATGGCTCATATTGATTTGACAATATTTATAGTAGATACTACCATAATGATATAATAGATTTCGATCATATAATAGATTTTGAACCATACGTGATATAATAGATTTCGACAAGGGAATTTCTCTTAGAGCGGAAAGTCAATATAATCTATTCATTTTCAACTCAATGAATTGATTTAGAGCTTTTTTCCCATATTCAATATAATTCTATTCATCTTTACCTACTTCTATATTTGGTCAACATTGTTCAATAAATTAACTTTTTCATTATCTGACTGAATCCATTAGCATCACAAATGTCGTCTCATACAACCTCCTCACAGAGAAATTTTGCGGTATTATAGTGAGCGACATTTCACTGATTGTTCGCGGCAGAGGAAGGATCGAGAGGGTTTTTATATTGATTTATTTTGAAACTAATGTGATACAATAATTTATTAGAAACTAAAATCTTCTCTCCATTTCAACTCTTTTTAATTTGTAATTGAGTATCAAATGGAGGGAAGATTAAGCGTTTCGTCCAAACACTGGAGGTGGTCTCATCAGTGATGCCTCCAGTGCCCTCATCATACGCTACAAAATCGCGATATCATACAATTGCTCAATAATAAATAATCAAATACAAAACAATCGCGGCTTAAAATTACTTCGGCTTGAGACCGACACTGTAGAGGGAAACTCTGCCTTCGCACTAATCATGAAGTGCAGTTGCAGCTTTGCCACGAGCCGAGTCCATCCCTCCCTCTCTTTACGGTTTTAACTCCTCCCTCTCAGCCCCCCGCCGTATCGTTGACGGGAGAGCCGTTTTGGGGCCCTGCGTTCACGCAGGCCCCCCCTCCCCCGTCCCATACATCGGCTAGCCATTGCCTGAACTTTGGGATATTCGGATCGACACACGTTGATGGACGAAGCTGTGGGCCGATATACGCGCGGAGTCGTGGGAAAGCGTCCCTAGGCGTCTTTTTTGTCTGGTCGGTTAGGCCGCGGTTTAGGCTTTTTCAGAGACGTGGCGAGCGAGCGGATTAGCGGATTATGAATACTTGGCTCGGACCTCAAACTTCCCTCGCTCCCAGTGTTAATTGCCCTTTGCCGATCGAACGTTGCGGCGGTTGAAACGAGGCCGAGCTCCGTCCGCGACGCGGTTTATGGTTATATGACCGGACGGATGGCAGCTGGCGCGGCCCAGGTCGTCACGTGCGCGCGGCCTGTTCTCTTCCCAAGCGCGCCTAAGGTATACGCGCGCGCGGTCGCGTCTATATTGAACTCGGGCGCCTTTTTCTTCCCCGGCCGTCATAATCCATCCGTGTGTGCGTCTACTTTGTACGCCGTTCACGAATCGTCGTCGCGAATCGCGCTTTACTCGCGTTTCTGGATATCGTGCGTTATTGACCGGAACACTGATGCTTTTCAGTAAATCTTCAGTGCATGCGTCAATGAAGACCCGCGAGCGGAGTATGGCTTTGGAAAGGGATGCAGTGTTGTGTAAATGTGATGTGTATCTAAAGAGTTTTGTATATTTATCAGATGCAATCTAATAACCGATATTTCACTGGTGAACTCACAGTGAACATTCATCTGTAGAGTATGAGTGTAATCAGTCACTGTATTACTGTGAATTTCCACTGTAAGAAATTTAGAGAGTAAGATCATTTTGATCAAAATTGCATGTATCTGATGCTATCCGAGCTGTAAAATTTTTTGTCCAACTTTAACAAAGTTGGTTGGCGGTAAGATGGTTCAAAGCCGTCTTTAGACTCTTGTTAAACTTGAGCTATTCGGAGAAGCCCTAATAATCAGGAGTTTTGTAATTCGCCGAGCGATCTGTCTTTTCTCACTTCCCTTTTCTCTGCAAGCCGAAAGAGCAACTTCCTTGTGGAGTCGGGCAAGCAAATCGTTGTACCTGAATCCACCTAAGCGAAAAACGGTTCTAGCCTCTCCCAAGTCTCGTAAAAAGCGTGAGAGCTGCCAAGTTCTTATCTAAATGCGAAAACTTTACGTGATTTCGTGGCTTCAGGCAGGCTGCGCTATTAAATACGTGTGAATTAGCATTTTCTGAAAGGAACGCGTTTTTAATTTAAAATTTCATTTCATTTACATTTTATGAGTACAGCTTGATTAAACTTCCACATGCGTATACTCGAATGCTCCAGCTTGAAACATATCGTCTTATTTTCTCTTTTACAGTCGAAGGTAGGTACGGTAATTAAAAATGTTCTGGTTTCACAGTCATTCCCAAAAGTTAGGTGAATCAGTAAAACGTATTTAGAAAGCTGAACTGCAACAGACGTTTCCGTATGTAAAATTAATAACCGTATTCACAGTTGTGTGAAAGATTTTAAGAAGCATAAAAACCACATTTGAGCCCGTATTTACTATCTCATATTAAACTTTTGAATCTGATTATCCTTCAAGTTATGAGTTGTCCCTTACTAGGAGGATAAAAAACCATTGATATCTTGTTCCACAACCAACCCAAGCATATGATCTTTGCATATATCCAGTAATTGAATATTATTTTCTCATTTTCAAGAGTTTCATGAAATTCTCAAAATTTTTTTCATACTATTCACATAGTTGAAAGCATGAACATACTCGAATTTCACGAAACTTCATAAGAGTGCATGTAAATCGAAATCTCATATCTTTCTAACCAGCCAACCAGGCTTTCTCAAATTTTGAGTATAACTTTTATATCACAATTTACGAAGTTTCGAGTATTTTTCACTATTTTTTACTTTTCGAGTATTTTTCACTTTTTTATTTTTCATTTATAGCCAGAAAATCCTCAAAGGATAATATAACTTTGTGACTACTGAATTTGATTTAAGGTAATTTTCAGACTTACCAGAAGCGCAAAAGAAAAATTTTAAAATATGGAGTTTGATGCATATAAAAGTACTAATGCACTTGAAATATAATGTGAAATTCAGGGAACATCGTGCAGGATTTTTTCTAAATTTAAATTTGGGGAGAAATGTCAATTTTAATTTTTTTTCTCGGAAAAATCGTTCGAAAATTGTTTACAAAACCGCTCAAATTCCATATATGAAAAATATCTTACGATATTCTCCAGAAAATTGTATCTTCAAGATTTTTCGATAATTTATGAAGTTCTGAAGCCAATAAAAAAAAATTCGAATAAAAAGTCCCAAGCTGTCGGACGGGACGGGAAGACACGGGAGTATGCGTGTGTAGAGGTGCAGCAGGCGCGTGTGCAGGTGAGTGCGGGGCCCTGACGTGGAGAGGGCCTGGTGAGCGCCAACGGTCACACCCAACGAGTTTCTCGCGCGGCGCGCCTCCGCTAGTGTATCGGCGAGTCGTGCCGCGCTTGGTTACCTGTGCAACCCGTCACGCGAGTTTGACAACCAGAAAATGCAGCCGCTCCACCGGGCCTCCGTTCTTGTCTTCGTCACTCTGGCCTTCTTCGCGATAGGTTCGACCCTTACATTCCTCAATCCACTCGGTGCACGGGACTTTTGAGCCAGCAATTTCCCTACGACAACAATGCGATCCACGCGACACTCGGTGCGGCCATGTTGGATTCACAATTTTTCTCGCCACAACAAAAATTTATATTCAAAACATTCGTGAAAACTCGTTGCGTTGCGTCCGCGGCTGGGTCGCATTAGTCACGGATTCGGGGCCGGTCCGTCCAGCTTCATACGTACACCGCACTCGTTCAATTGTCGTATGAAATACGAAGGAGGTGGCGATCGCAGGGATAACAGAATTGTTCGTTATTTTAGGCGGGTACAGTATCAAGTGCTACCAGTGCAGCAGTGACACCGATCCAAAGGGCGTAGATACTTGCGGCGCGTACGAGCCGTTCGACAAGCAGAAGCATGTCCCCGTGGAATGCAACAGCGATGAATCACACATGCCTGGCACTTTCTGCGTCAAAGTTACCCAGCAAGGCCCACGTGGGTTCATCTGTAAGTATTACATTATGCTTTACGGTTGTGCCTATGCGCTGTTTCGTTATTATCGCGAAATCAACTCGATCGAATTCAATTGACATCAAACACGATGCAACGGTAGAGCTATCGGTCATTCATACTCGTTCATCGTGCTGTGGAATCAAGAAACGAAGATATTCAACGCAAATAGTTGAACTAATGAGAAATTTCAAATTATCAAAATTACAATTAATCATTTGCACGTGTGTGTAGTCTGAAATGCTTTATTATATCAACGAAGAGGGATATTATAAGCTGATAACAAAAGTCAATTTGAATATTAATCAGTATATAATTTCAATTGATAATTCAATACAGCCTTTGGCGCAGCGTTCATTTGAAAATTGAACTGGCAAATATTAGCAAATCATTATTTCATCAAGTAAAGTATATAACACACGATGAAATGACCTTACGGCACAGGTCCCAAATAGATGAAAAATCAGGTGTAGAATGCGAGTAAAAGAAACACGTGTGTGTGTTTGTGTGTTTGCAGGGGACGGAAGGTGGAGGCAGGTGATCCGCCGGTGCGGCTCGGTGGCAACGACAGGTGTTACGGGCGTGTGCAACTGGGGCGTCTACGAGAACGGGGTCTACTGGCAGGAGTGCTCTTGCCTCGAGGACTCGTGCAACGCAGCCTCCAGCCTCGGACTGGCGACGCTTCTCCTCCTCGTCTCGGCGCCGCTCGCCCTTTGCCTCAGATAGTTTCGCCACCGCTGCGTCGACATATATATATACACACACATGCCAACTTGTACGGATCTCAATGCTCACCCGACGAACCGACAAATGTATCCATGTACATCTATGTTTTGCGACATCAGCTCCGAACGCTTCGATTGATTCGAAACGACCGGGTCGCGAAGGCAATCCCCAACAAACGAGTCCAGCAAACGAGCCAGCTGTAGTCTGTAGCGAGCATCACTTTTTTTTATTCCTGCAGCGTCGAGACGTTCTTGTGCTGACGCGCGCATAATAGTTCCACCTCGTTGGGCTATACAGTTTATTCGGACGACTGCATGATTTTAACATTTTTTTTTCTCTCGTGTTCCGTGGAAAATTATATATCACAAAAGGCGAATTCGTTCATTTTTCACTTATATTATAATATTTAATTATAATCGTCAGATTACGACGTGCATCACACTCGTCCGTTTTAATTTTATTATACATATATTCGATTCTCTTAGGTCATAATCAATGTTAACGATCGTTGAAGTGAGATATTTTAACGTATACACGTAACATCTCGAGAGACTGTCAAATATTGATACCATCTCGTCCAATCAGACTGATTGCATATCAGTTCAATTATCCGTCTATCATGTAATAAGTCAACGTTACGAAAACAAGATTGTCCATTAATTTTAGCTTGATCTAAGACGAAAAATACCGATAGCAAATATTGTTTTTTAGCCTAGATAACAAGGCAACGAATTAACGTGGCAGCTACGAGGATCAAACAATTTTGGACGTCACTCTTTGAGCTACTTAATATTTCAATATGAAACAAAGTGATGAATCGAACAAAATCGAACAAAATCAAACATTCATATGCAGACAAATTTTTTTTATAAACGAATGTAAATAATTAAACGTATACATATTTATACATATAATTATAAAGTTCACCGCTTTTACAAATAATGTCGAGCCAAGCGCTACTCTTATTTTTTTTAATGAAATCAAATAGTCGCTTGAGAGAAAAATAAAAATGAAACTACAAACAAACGACTTTCCGCAATCATTCAGTCCTTTGTAATTACTGAAAGAAACTCCATAACAACTGCCTATTATCATACAGTCACCACTTTCGATTAGAAATTGATTGAAGAAATTCCTAGAATGTAACAATCACTGCCAATGCATTGTGGCCGACAGCTTTCGCTCCAATTGGCTATTACCCGACAAATATTTATAATACATACGTGATTCAAGTTCTCTAGAAAGCAAGAATCTACTTATGATATTCTGTTATCATTATAACGATGATACAAATTTTCGACATAAAAAACCGACCGTTAATTGAAATAAAAAATTTGATTTAAAATACCTCAAGTACGGTTACAATGTTATTTAATCAATTGAATATTGCAGTGAGAAAAACAAAAATAGTTAGTTTCTATCTGTAACTCTTTTGATTTTTAAAACATGAGAATATTTATGGGAATTGAATTTTTCAACGAAAATAAATTTCTTATTGTGCTGTGCACCCTCCATAATTCAAATATGTGTAAATTGTCGATCTTTGGGGGTTAATCCAGAGTGAAGTGGAAAAGGGAAAAATTCACAAAATCTACCACATGCTTTTTAAACTCTTTCTTTTCCACTTCACTCTTTATTGGCCTTCAAAGATCGACAATTTACACATATTTGGAAATAAATTTCAGTCGATGAAAATTGATCGGCTGGACGAAATACGAATGAAAAATAAGCAATTTCCCACACACGTATATATATATCTATTTGCACAGTCATTAATCCAGAATGTCATGTATGATCTTTGTACAAGATCGATATTTCAAAACGTCCCTCGGCGCAAGATGACGAAGGTAAGAGGAAGCTCGGTGTGAAAATCTCGAAAGAATAATACACACAGGGCAAACGAGCTGGATTACCCGATAAAACCGCGAGGAAAACACAGTCTGAAAATTAGCGGCACTCCCCAGTTCATCAGCGCGGCCTATGTTCACTAGCTTAAAGCGATAAGGGGTAAGTTTGCCGAGCTCGGGGTTTTTCTACCCTGAGCCGAGCGGCGGCGGACGCTGGACAGAGCCGTGCAGCATCACGTTAATACAGGAAATTCAACAGTTACGAGTTAATTACATCACGTGGTACAATTAATGCGCGACGCAGGAGCGGGACAATGCTCGGGTAATTCGGTCCCTTCCATACATTACGCCGTCGTCGTCGGCCACGACGTTGCTCCGAGCTCGACCCTCGTTACGCCACGGGCGAGCGGCCCAAACCCGAGTACAATTAAAACGAGGCCTGAGCACCAACTACTTAAATATTTACCCAGAACGTTTGCCACCACCAACTGCACTCTTTATTCCCTTCGTTTTCCTCTTCATTATCTCTGACGGGCCGAAATAATCAAAGATGCGCAAAGCCAAAGCGACTCGGATCGTGATACAGTGAAAATCGACAGTGTGGCGGGACGTTTCACTGATGCTTCGCAGTGAATATTCATTTTCGCTTATTCTTTCTGCGTTGAACATTCACAACGAAGCATCAGTGAAATGTCGCTCGTGTATGACAGTGAATTTTTACTGTATGAGGTAATTTACAGAGTATTTCGATGCTTTTCGTCGATATACGAGGATGAATAACTCGACTAGTACGGCTGGTAAACGAGATACGGACATTAGATTCGGTGTAGAATGCACTAAATATCTCAAGCTCGTATGACTCTATAAAAATCATTGGCCGCAAGTGGCCGGGTGTGCGAAGGCTCGGTGCGAATTAATTGGGCTTGCAACTCGATCATTTGCAGAGTAGCGGAGCACGGGGTAGAAGCTACGGGCTGAATGATTGGAGCGTGCAGAAGCCGAGGCTTTCCTCGACACACTTAATTTTGCGGATAAGAGTCGCCGGGGCCGCACGTAGCGGACGGGGCGCACTATTTCGGCGCTCGTTATTACATTGGACCGGAGCTTAATTAACCGCGCGAGCTCGGAGCCTCTCGCTTGTGTATAATGCCATCAGGCTCGCGAGTGCGGCGCGTAACAAGTTGCCTCGCGCTGCAACACAAGGCTTTGTTGCGGATAATAATGAATTTGAAAATACTGTCTTGTCGGCGCGCGCTATTCTCATTGCTCAAAGTGCAGCTGCACACCCCGAGAGCGAGCGTTGCTACCTTGTTCTTCGCGTCGTTGCGGCGTATATTATGGATGTAACCAAGTTGATTCGTTCGCGTTATTTCGAGCCCTAACAGCGGGTTTGGCGCCTCGTTTGCCCCGGGAACACACAAGGCGAGTCGCACTTTGTATATTTTTCACACGCGAATTAATTTATTCTACGCGAAAAAATGTAACGCGTCGGACGTGAGTGGGGCATTCCTACTGCTGCTGCTGCTGCAGCAACGCGAAAATACAATGTCGGCTTTCGTACAAATCATACGGATTCGTGATTTTTTTTTTTCAAATGAAATATGTCACTCGCAACCGTATCTCTTCATTCCGCGATTTTGCCACGCTCCAATTTCTCCCTTAAAAATAAATATCAAAGTGTTCGTTTTAGATAGAAGCCATTTTGAGGTATTTTCGGAAACACTCTTCATTGGAAATAGGTGTATAGTTTTTAGAATTACCAATCCAACCTTTATTCGTTCGCTTCTGGGAAAACTTGATCATTCGCAATTTTTCACGAATTTGAGAGTGAATTGCTGTTCGGCCATTGTCAAACGACAAATTCTTTGAAACGCAGTTGGAACGCTCGAATAGACACAAAAAAAGAGCAAGCGATGCAATGTATATATTTTCCTAAAGATAGCGTATCTCTCCCACCCGCTTCGTCATACTCTGCTCGAATAATCATACATACTTAGGTTGAAAAAGCTCTACTTTGGTGCATGCACCCAAATAAAAATACGAGTGGGCAAGCACAGGCTCCTTCTCTTCATAAATATTTAGCGCCACCGTCTCGTCTTGGATTTAATAAGACAACCAGTTTCATGCGCGGCCAGGCGCCTCCTGTGTCTGTGCGCGTGTGTTTCTTGAGGAGATATTACTCTTCATTATGTGCCATTACTTCTTATGAATACAAAAGGACCCCCTGCTCGTCCCAAGCCCGCGACACTCGCGTAAGGATAAGTAGAAACAATGCACGCCCTAAACAAAATGCTAAGTGACTCGAAAACATTAGCATCCCACGCTATGCAATTTCACCAGAAATGTGCCCAGTATCTCGGAATATTTGGGAGGAGTATCCTTGTTGTTCGTATTAATTATTAATCTTCTTTTTCAATTACGCGTTTATCCATTTAGATCAATTCAACGCTCGCCCCATAACCGATGGATGCAAGGGTATATGAGGGTTTTGTGCCGAAGAGAAGAGTGATAAGATACACGTGCAGTCTATTGAAAATAAGCTATAACGATAATACTGATTATGAAGATAGCCATGGAGGTGCCCTTGCGCCAATAATAAGTACATCCTGCTAAAATCGAACTTGTTATCATATAAATAATATCATCGAGGTCCACTTTTTTGACCGAAAGTTCCAGTGGCGCACCCTTGGAACACTATCTTCGGTGACCCTAACTCGAATCTTTGTTTACAGCTTGTATACACTTCTATACAGTTGTGTACAATCCAAAATTTTATAGATACAATTTCATACAATTTGTATAAAATCATTATTGTATAGGAACCATAGGACAGTCTTTCACAATTGTATAAAAATAATGTACAATCGTTTTACGTGGGACTACATATTTCGAAACTACTCCAAAAATTTGCTACTCGCATCCAAACGTTGCAACTGAGATGCTTCAGTTTGGAGATGCGTATACGCGCGCGTGTGTGTGTGTGTGTGTGCGTTTGAGCAAAAGGGAAGTTGCGCAAGCCAAAAGGCACCGCACAAAAGAGTAAGGGTTGATGGTAGGGAAATCCGTGTTTTTCAGTCTTTGAAAATAACAGCCACTCTTCGGCTTTGTTTCGACGGGAGAGCTATCTACCTTTTAGCGTCCCTCCCCGTCTTGACACTATTTACTCGAGAGATTGCGGGGGAGCTGCGGCTCTCCCCTAAGAATCGCGAAGAATTTTTAAGCAGTAAACTGCCGCCTCATTGAGACCCTCCAATGGAGTGTCGTTTTCCTCTTTTCATTCCAAATGTTGCCTCGCGATGGAAGAACTCTATTTGAAAAGTATGAAATGAATACGGGAAGAATTCGAAAATAACTTTACAAGTGAGTTACAATGTAAGGCTTGACTATAGTCTATAGAAAGGTTACGTGTATGCGCTCGAGAGTCAACGACATTAAACTTCCGAATAGTAAATCATCGAGCGCTGGTTGCAGAGCGAAGCAAAAATCCCGTACTTCTGATTTATACGAGTTGAGTGGCACATAGCACCGATGCTGAATTATTAGAAACTCCAATCGTTATCTACGTCCTCGCAGTAACGAATTGTTTCCAATAAGCGCATAAAGCCTGACCCATTTACCTACACAGCGCATAATTGTCAAACGACTTTTGTCCCAGCCAAGTTGTAACTATTCTCCCGAAGAAATATCCAAGTGAAAGTTTTACAGTTGCACTTCTTGGGGGTATTGTCGAATAGGTTACAGTCACTTTATGGGAACACGCGGTGTGTGTTCGACAGAATTCGATCCTACTGTTACAAAGTTGGTTTGCACTTTGGCCACTCGATGCATTTCTCTCAACTTTTGTAATAACACATGTGTGTTTCAAGCCAGTGGAAATTTATTTTGCTTTCCCTATGGTATCATATCTGTCGAAAAAATTAAAGTGAGGAATGATATCTCCAGCGGTACTCCCAATAACGCCATCCTAAGCTTTGAAAAAACAATAAAGAATAGAGTGCAAATACTTATAGAATAATAAATACTGCAGTCTCTAACTTCCTGTATGCTCTGCAGTGAATATTTACTGTAAAAACCTGTCAAATATCGTTTTCCACCGATTCTCACAATGGATCATCTGGAAATGAGCACAATATAGTATAAATGTGTAACTAAATAGAGCTTTCGACATTTTTTACATATACAGTAATCGATATTTCACTGTAGCTTACAGTGAATATTCACTATAAAGCATCAGCGAAGAATCGTTTGGCTCTTTCGTCACAGCGGGAGAAAAGTGCCAATTTTCATCCCTGGCGTCTGCGAAGACTAGCTCTTTTCCCCCTGGAGATAGAAACCTCATTCATCTAGGATATTTCGGGTACGCGGGAAATTACGATCCTCGCTGCGCGCTCGGGTTCTGCGTGCTGGCGTCGCCTTACCTCGCTCAGGTACATACTATAATATTTAGCGAACCACATAGGGGGATATTTTTAAAAATCTTTTCTTGTTATTATTTTCAATATTGAGATTATTGGGATTTTCAGATAACAACAATTAAACAATTATTCTAGAAATGGTTTATCAAAGCTTCGACTAATTAGGTAATCCACAGATACGTGGGTGAGTTCGACGTTGAGAAACATTTTAAAAATCTCGAAAAATGTATTAACAATATATCTAGAACAGATATCTCGAGGCGATATTAGCTCCGATTCCTGAAAGATATCTACAAAATCCAGCCATACATGTTTATAGGTCATCTTATCACATTATTTGCATGGTCCTGAAAATCATGAAATCTGTTTTAGATAACAACAGAATGGAGTAGATTTTGATTGATCATATATCTTAATTAATGGTATCATTGAATACTAAACGTAAACTGCCATATCAACGAACATTGTATAATACAATCGCACCAACATTACACACGTGCATTATACACAAGATCCTAAAACCATTATCTTATACATGCATGTTAAGGACATTCCTGGCAAATAACATTTCTGTAAATTATTTTCAAACATTCAACATATACATTTATTTTGTTGTACTTTATTCGGGCAAAGAAAAGAAGTTTTAGGTATAGCTTGGACTAGAATTGCAGAAAGTATAAGATTGCATGGGATAGATAAAACATTATATTCGTGGTTTTGAAATTCGACACAGATTTGATTGATCAAATTATAAGTATCGATAAAAATGACCAATTGGCAGAGTGACTCCATGGTGGCGACTTACTGTATAGTTGATTTTCACAATCAATTGGCGAACGATAATTCCACGGAAGATTCAAATTAATGAATAACTCTCTCCTGTCCCTCTAAATAGACAATAAATTACGATTATCTACTTTCGAAATTAAAGTTCTATCTACTCGTGACATGATTCTTTATCACTAACAGTTGCTAAAAGTTGACAAGAAAAGGCAAATGTATATACACGATTTGTTATTGTAATAATCAGACAACAACCGATGGCTCTTATACCGTGCAACAGTCATTCCATCAAATCGAAAAGCCAATATTCAATTATAAATCAAATAATTGTATCCAACCCAGATGCGATTAATATATACTTGCATAATTCTAATCTGGACCACACATAAAATATTATTTTCACCGTGCCGTATACACAAACGGAAAGCATGCACGTGTCCAAAAATTCTCTATGCACCTTGCTCACCTGTATAGGCTGTTCCGGTAAGCTCAAATGTTTTCCGTGTTTTATCTTGAAGCAGAATAATTTTAATAAAAATCAAAATAATTATTAAATTATTATTTTTTTAATAATTATTATTTTAAGAATATATTTTAATCTTGTTTTATCTTAGAGTCTCTGAAGAATTACACATCAACATATATGCGCTACGGCGAATTCGTTAACTAATTCATTAGCAGCACACCCTTTAAAATAAATTCGTTGAAAAAGAACATCTAATATGCTTGCGAGGAAAGATGATCTATACCTCGTTATTGAGGTATCATACGAGTGCATACGAGTAGTGGATTTCTTTGAGACTTTTTTTGAGAGGTAGATTTCCTGTTGGGCCAGAAGGTGTTACGGTATTTTTGCTTGAAATTTGATGAAATCACTGACTAAAAACAGTTTGTACTGATATGTTTCTGACTAGAATTGGGATTGAATCGTTTTCGTGAATTTGTTTTTTCACTACAAAACGGAATACGGAAGCTACGGTAATTGTTTCAACTGTGCAGCCTCTACATCATTAATTTTCCAAAATTACGAAAAAGATTTTTTTTCAAATTTATATGTACATTTTCAGTTTTCCATTGCACTTTGCGAGGCATATTTAGTAAAAATCTGATCCACTTACACAGCATCCAGAGAGTTTGCTTTTGAATTGAATTCTCATCTCGTTAATTTTTCTCAAAACTGATTAAAAATATGCGCTGTAATCGGGCTAACGCTAAGGGCCTGATGCGAGGTTGAGTAATTCTGCTTCATATATACATATTTTACTACTAATGACTGGATATAAATTACATACGTGCGAAAATTTTACAAATTTGCTTTTTTGGCCCGCAATCGATGATTTTGTTCGTTTCGTCATCGGACTAGCGCTATTTGGTAACATGCATAAACCATAGTCCGCATTATTATATCTCGCGGAATTGGACTTCAGTTAATCCTGGGAAATTTTCCTGGAGCGCCCGCCAACTCCTGTCAAATCTCTATCTGGAGCAGCCACGGATTTGTCCCCTAAAGTTAACCCGTGAGTACGCTACTATAAGGGTCGTTGCGTAAATCTGATGGGATTATCAGAAAAAACGACAAAAAATACGAAAGTTTTGTTCTCGTCATTTTTTTCGCAAGTAAAAAGCGCTCAGCTATAATAAATTATGAAAACAGGGAAACGACTGCAAAGAAAATATTTATATACATATTATGAAGATTTCGAAGGGCCACAAGTGGTTGTTTCAACTTATGTTGGTATGTATGTATATCTAGAAACAAAAAAGTTCCAATATGATGAGTCGCATAATCCAATTTTCGCTATCAGAATACTGCTTCTATGAGCCTGAACCATACTTAAGTGATTGGATACGAATTCTAAACTTTTGCATAAGCTTCCCAGAATTACTCTTCAGTCCTGTACATACATTTCAGTACTTACATATCATTGTATATCATTGTTTCAACTTGTGTCAGTTTGATTTCAGGAATGATTTTACAATAAACAATATCAAGCTTGATGTTAGATGAGCTTCATTATTAATAATTCAGTATTCACAACCAGTCCTCACTGTTGTTGGCAAACCAATGTTGACAAACTGAAATTTCCAACTTGTTCGTATTGCTTGAGAGTGATTGGGACAGCGTCAAACTTGGTTTTCTTGAAAGATCAATATATACGTGACCGTTGCAAAAATTACTACAATAAAATAACATTTACATTATTTATATATACTTAAGTAAATAAATTGATATTCCTGGCCCTAATCTGCTGCAAGGACAAACAAAAAAGGCCGAGGGTGAGGGTGACATCGAAACGATACACGATTGCACGTTTCTCGATCGAAAATATCGAAAACGAAAGAATCGCACTGATCAGGGGTGAGCACTGAGAGCGAGCTGTTACGCGGCCCACTTCACTCACCTCCCCACATACACACGCACCAGTCACACATGCATACGCACATACATATTGAATGCACATATGATCAAAGCACGCCATGTATATACATATATACTGGCGAGTAGCAGTACCTATTGTACGCACGCGACCTGGGTCTGCCCACTGCTGCCTCGTGTCGTGTGTTAGCCTGTGTTAGCCTGTAAGGTATAAGGATAGTAGCTAGTATAGCTACTTATGTAGGATACTTATATACTTAAGTAATTATAACTTATCGCAACTTATCGTCGATCTGCGCGCACCGAGTCTTACGATCGTATATGACGACGAGACTGGTGAGTCTCTGCGACGACGAGTGACGACACAGCGCGGCGCATGTGCCAATGTGCGTGGATCCGTGGGTTGAGGTTGACTTCAGCGTCTTCAGCAGCACTAGCGGCGGCGGCGACGACGTCGACGACGACGACGAGGTGATCTGAGAGGGGCCGCACACGATGAACAGTTAATCGCAAGAGTTGGAGGCAAAACTTGGGGCCCAGTGCGCGACCAGGGCAACGTGCGAGTGTATGAGATAGGGCAGCACGGAGTGGAGCCAAGCAACAGAGCAGCACAATGAACGTGGCCGACGGGCCGGGTATCTCGCGGTACGACGTGCTCATGCTCGTCGCGAGGCTCTCCTTCATCACGGCCATTGGCTTCTTCAGCATGAAGTGGATTATGAACCAGCTCGACCCCAACAACAAGCAGAAGCGCAAGGCCAAGCAGAAGGTTAGTTGTGTTTCGAGTTGCGTCACCCGCGCATAACCTCACGTGCGCTCCCCATACCCCCTATGTGTACTCACGCTCTTCCTTGTGCTCCCACAGGCAGAGGAGCAGCTGCGCAAGCTGGCCAAGACAGACGCGGCCGCTCTTACCCGGAGCATCGACCTCGAGCAGCTCACCGACTACGAGATGATGATAGCAAGTCATCTTGTCGACCCAAGAGACATCAAGGTCTCATGGAACAACATTGCTGGACTTGAGCACGTTATTCAGGAGCTCCAGGAGACTGTCATCCTGCCCATCCAGAGGAAGGAGTTATTCGAGGACTCCCAGCTGACGCAGGCACCCAAGGTACGCACACGTCAGTGTCCCTTCTCTCTGCGCACGTGTTGCTGCAGGCTAAACTGCTATCGATGTGCACTAGTACCGCTGCACTGCACACGTTTGTGCATTCCAATGACTACCGTCCTTCCCAACAATACCATCAAAGTCATTTCTTTCTTTGAGACAAAGTGAATACAACTGTCGGATAGACTTATCGTCTGCTATTTCGTTCTGAGCCTATCCCAATAACTTATAATGTGACAATGGCTGTAAATATTGATCTTATGTTTCAAAATTTCCACATTTTGTTGTGTAGTATTGTTGGATGATTCGCAAAAAGTTGTATCTCATGTGAGTATTATTTCAGGGTGTACTTCTCCATGGACCTCCTGGATGCGGCAAAACCATGATTGCCAAAGCTACGGCCAAAGAAGCTAGAACTTGTTTCATAAATCTAGATCTTAGTATATTAACAGATAAATGGTATGGTGAAAGTCAAAAACTTACAGCTGCTGTCTTTTCTCTGGCAGTCAAGCTTCAACCTTGTATCATCTTCATTGATGAAATAGGTAAGTCTCCAAAAGATAATCCATGAATTTAATAGCAATTGAATAATTGAATTTTAATCATTCCTATGGACAGTTTACTCAAACTATGTTTAATTGCGAATGTAACTCCTGACAGATTCTTTTTTGAGAGCACGTAATTCTCAAGATCATGAAGCAACAGCTATGATGAAAGCTCAATTCATGTCTTTATGGGATGGTTTAATCACTGACCCATCGTGTACTGTGATTGTCATGGGTGCCACAAATAGACCTCACGACTTGGACAGGGCAATCCTTAGGAGGATGCCTGCTACTTTCCATGTTGGATTACCAGTAAATTTTATTCAAATCCTATTTCCATACATAATCATAGATACTTATATTTCTTATAATAATAAAATTGTCATTATTCCAGAATGATCAACAGAGAATACAAATTCTGAATTTAATATTGGAAAATGAGCCTGTTGCAGAGGATATAAACATTCCTTCTCTGGCAAGAATGACCGATGGTTTCTCAGGATCAGATCTACAAGAACTTTGTAGAAACGCATCTGTATATCGTGTGAGGGACTACATTAGGAATTCTTAGTGAGTTGACTCATTTGACATTTTTGGTTTTGACTGACTATTATGACTAATATTCTATTTAATCCATATCAAGTGCTACACGTTCTGGTGCAAATGATGAGGAAGTGTACCATGATGCTGTGCGTCCAATCACAATGGACGATTTGACAACCTCTTTGAAGAAAATGAAAACATCCAAAGTACATACAGGTACCTTGAATCTGGCTAAATTAGATTTGGACTGAAAAATTCATCAAAATTAATCGAATGTGATTTCGTAATCATTTGCCTTACCAAATAATAGGGAACTAGCATTTTTGTACTTCCATTCTCAATTCAAACTCCATAAAGAAAAAAATGAATTCATTTGATACTTTTTTTTAATTTGATTTACTCTTTTTAAGTAATCCAATTTTCTAATATCTACTTATTCAAGTCGCGTAATTATGATGTTAAAACTTCTACACAAAAAATTATGTATGGTTCTGCGCACACGACGTTCGTTCAATGTTTTTGACCTCATACAATCAACTTTTGATTGACCCTATTGTAAAATTCAGGTGTAAGTTCACTTTCGCAATAACAGGTATTAAATGTGTTTTATCATTTAACCAGCCAGAACTGCTCGCTTGCTTCTGCGTAACTTTATCGGGATGAACATGAAATGTTTTTATTAAAAACAAAATACAAATTTATTTTTCCAAAACTTTATTTCTTTATTTATTACTGTTCTTTTCATTGAATCTGATTGAGTTTATTTTCATACATAATTCAGACATAATTCAAATTATGTCTTAAGATTCATAATCAGTAATCCCTCAAAAAGATATAATATGTATTTTAATTTATAATTATAAAAGACAAAAACATTGTGAAATTTTATCAATTTGTCGAGATCACGCTTCCATACTTTTTTATATACGTCCACGAATTGACTTTTTCAAATTTCACTCCTACATATCGATTTTTCGATATTTTCTTTAGAAAAGTATGAAAGTTTCATCGAACCTCTATCGATTGGTAGGATCAGAATACGCCCACAGATCCTTTGATTGAAATTTTTTACGTCGGAATATGAAAGCGTCTTCCATAAGCTGTCAAAATCATTCATAGACATATTCACCACAATCACATGTTATCAGTCATGAAAATAATGATATTTCAATTTGACTTACTGATTACTGATTACGAATCTAATATCCAAACTGTCGATTCCATTTATTTGTACAACTCTGTTAAAACCAGTTATTTTTAAAATCACATTTCCTAGCATTTCTGAAATGAAATCCTCATTTTACGCGGAAATTGTCAGAGAGCAACTTTTAGTTTCCTCAACAAACATTTTATTTCGTGCTTAATATTCTGATAATTATCAATAGCAAATCAATCTTCAACTAAATGGTATGAGTAATTTATATTTTCATAGGTTCTTGGGGGCATTTGATGACATACCAAGTATCAATATTGCTAAAGTTTTGAGTAAATTATTGTCAAAAATGCTAAAAAATTCTGAAACATTACATGGGTACAGCTATTTAGCCCAAGTCAGATGAAAGAATCAATATTTTAGGCTAAATAATGATTACACATGTGACTTATTTTTGTATCCAAAAACTATCTCGAAAAGTTTCATTATTTTTGGTGTATGCTTTTGCTGTGATTAAAAGAATTTAACAAGACCATTTTCTTTTCAAGAAAATGTAATGTTACAAAAATGTTGATTCTCCAACAAATTATCGTTTGAGTAATTTTTTCGATCATTTTTCGAGATGAATTTCTAAAAATTTATCTGAGATACATGCAAGTTCCCTATTTGTTATTGATGATCCACAGGTCATCATTCGAAAAATTTCTACAAAGTGACGCATTAAGAAAATTAGTCTGTTACTAACTTGAAGGTTGATACTTTCAAATTTATTAATAGAATGGCTCATTCAAAGTTTAAACGTGTTGATGTTTATCTGCGTTCATCGGGATGCTTTTCCTATACTACTCTTTAAAGTACTGCTCTTTATTTTATTTTATTGAAATAATATTTTTTCATTCATGCGTATAATGGAAATATTGTCCTGTCAAAACAAAATGGAAAGACAAGATGGACTAATTCTTTGTTTATGCACAGATTCTTGAAAATAGAGACTATAATTACAAATAAGTAGGTGAAATCTCCCTACTGTGCAGATCCACAGTAGTCTAGGAATAATATTTAGAACTTCATTGTTCAGAATAATGTGTATAAATGAATGATGTAAAGAAAAATGAAAAATAAAATTTGTAAATATCTTTATGGTTACAATATAATCATAAATGTATTATTCATTTCTTATTTAATGAATTAATAGTTCTGAATGGTAAAGTTCTAAAAGAATACTTCTACACAGAGAAAACTCATGAATATGAAACAATGAGCAAAAGTACCAGGAGAGTGTCTAATCTGTAATTTGCTTTTAAAAACTATTTTTAAGGAGCTTGTACGTTTTTTTTATCGAGGATAAGTATACAAGTTATTGTGATGATTAAAAAAAGACATTTATTGAATACCGAGAAGGGAGAGAAAACTTTCTATGATTTTCATTGGGCATAGTAGTATGATTTGCTTCTGAATTGGTAAGATTATTACTTTTCTAGTATACTGTATGAAAATAGAACAGATTCTGTTGTGTTGAAGCAGTTAAAAAATCTATATCTATTGATGCTCAATTTTTTTCCCAAAGTTGGAAATATAATATGGCGACTTATATGATGAATAAAAATAACTTTATTATAGATGTGAATTTGATTATCAAAGATAACATTTATAGTTTGTTATATGGTTTGTACTCTGAACGGACAAGCTATTGCCACCCCCCTCTCCCACTTTAAATAGCCCTCCCAAAAATCGCTAGACTATCTATTGGTGCGTAGACACGCTAAAAATCGCGACAGCGGTTTGTAGCGTGTAAAAGCACATCATTAATTATTTCTTATTCTATGGTTGATACAGACGTCGTACCAACTCCGAAAAAAAGAAATTAATATATAAGCTAGCAACTTTCGGGTGGGCTATTGAAAGAGGGCCTGATAGCTTGTCCGTCGAGTGTACAATAAATAATTGTATTTAGTTATTGACTATGATTCTTTACATTGAGTGTTAGAATCGCCTGCTTATATTTTTCAGAATTTAAATTGGATACTTATGTCAATCATGAATTATGTTACTACTAAAAAATTCTCAAGTCGAATAAAAATGTAATGATTTGGATTGTAGTTATTATGAATTTCGTAAATCAGGTAGGTAGATGTAAGTTGCCTTGATTTTTTTTCTACAAAATTCCTCACTAGTGTAATTGTACAATTATTGTAGCTCGGATTTTTTATAATAAATAGTTGATTTACTATCAAAATGATTATCCATTCATTCCAACCCAAGCCCAGATAAAACGAATAATTGCTCTTTTCCAGTATAATATGCAAAGTTTGAAATTGAATCCCAAATTGTGAAGACTAAGTAACAGAAAGATAGACTAAGCATTTTTCTTCAAATAGCTGCAGAAATGGGGAAATATCAAAATTGAGATGGGACAAGCAGTAAATATAAACTAGTAAAAGAAAGAGAAAGCGTAGGGTCTGGGCACAGTGGTCGAATTCTTCTATGAGTATAGAGATCGCTTTATGGAAGCACTACTCACATCAATCTTCATCAAAACTGAGTGCAACTGTTCTAAATTAATTCTAAAATTAACTTCTTGTAATAAAACAATAAATATTCATTCCAGGTGGATTGTCAGTCTCCCGAGCAACAGGAATTGAAGATTCTGTTTTGAAAAATTGATTCGTTACCCCTCCGAGCATCTGGACATTTTTTGGTTTAATTAAATCACTGATGCATCGAACATGCGGGATTCATAGTTGCATGCTTTGAAAAAAAATTTCGACGTAGGTCGTTCGCGCTTCAAGCTACTAGACTTGAAAGTTTTAGTTTCAGAAATTAATTTAAGGTGGGTCGTTGATAACGAAATCTCGTCGCCTAATGCGTTTATAAAAGGGAAAATATTGTCTCGGTAATGGGATGATTTCCTCTAGGATCAAAAAAAGAGTCTTGATCCTAGAGAGATACATTTAGTAAGAGGAGAAATCATTTTGTTACAGTATCAAGCAGGATTTTACTTATGAGCCAAGATTATATTTTTGAGTGTACGATTATTTTACCAACAGATATGACACTGTAAACATATAGTGATGATTGAAGTGACAAAGTTATGATTTACTGGAACAATGTTTATTTTAAGAATCCAGATGCATTTTCTGTAAAATTCCCATAGCCGAGTTAATACATTATTATGTGTAAAAAATATTTTTCTTTGTATTGTATGTACTTATTTTTGTCTGAGTTTTGGATAGATTGACCAAATTCCCTTTTTCATATGAAATGCTTCTGGCGCAAAAAAATGTGACCTCCCTAGTCATTCATAGCGAAACTTTTTCAGGCATTAGTGTATGTTGATCGAGATGTCAAATCATGACAAGACTGCCCAGGATCTCTATCGATCATTCGAACCTACTTTATCTTTTGTTGCATATAAAGAATGCAGGTTGGTATAAAATTTTTTTCAAAAACATCTTGAGTATTTTGCCGATTCGTGTTACCGTACTCCACAACAATCGATTTCAATATCAGAAAACTCAGTTTATTATCATATAAAATTAAAACGAGAAATTGGCTTCTTGACAGACGTCAATAAATTCGATGACCACTAAAAATCTGACACACTGTAGTGATTACAATGTGTCAGATTAGTAATTCTTTCACTTATTAATTGTTCAACTTGATTAGCCAATATTATAAATTTCTAATTTTCTCATTACATTATGGATAAGTACATTATGGATTCTACATTATGGATATACTACATTATAGAATAAGTTCTCCCCACACTTCTGTACATGGACAGAAAAATATGCAATAAAACTAAACTCGATATGCGTACACTTATCATTTTCCCGTGGGAAAACGATAAGTGTGGCACATTTATTTTTTGCAGGGATCACCAACTAGGGCTTACTTTGATTTCTTTGTTACTTATATATATTAAATTGTTTTCAACAACGTACAACAGATACCCATAAAATGAAATCTGAATCAAGAACAAAAATCTGCTTGAAGCTATAATCAGATTTCCTCTAGGACCAAGAAGAAAGTCGTGTTCCTAAAGAGGTCAGTTTAGCAGGATAATAAATCTTGTTATAGCTTCCAGCCAAATTTTGCTCTTGAACAAAGGTTCCATTTTTGTGATAAAGTACAGAAACGCGCAGGTGATTCGTTTTCAACTGTATAGCTTCTTTTTCCTCATGGCCAAACCGATACTAGTCGGCTATATATGCCCAGCGTCCTTCAACTGTAGCTTATGGCTTTGCGAATCACTTGTCGCTTCTGCTAATGCAACTCACCTCTATCTCTCTCATATACAACCGCCGACAAAACCAACCATCCATTCGAACATTGGTATAAATTAGTTGTGGTAATGGTACGAAGAGCACATAAGTATTGTAGGCGAAAGCTACGTTTGCCACGTCCGGCTTATCATCTGCGTGCTTGAGCTTGGATTTGAGCTGAGTGCAACTGGTTAATTCCAGTGTTGGAACACTCATTATTTATTTTAAAAAGTAACATTTCTATTGTTAAGAGTGGATTACATTTTTTTAAGATACATTTCCACAAAACATCACAAATGGAAGGGAGAAAATGCGACAGTCTTGATGTAAATGCGTGAAAGCAGTGTTACCGCAAAATTAGTGACTTCCTAAAATGAGTCTAAATTTTGGTAGCCCAGCGAAATTCTTCGAATTGTTTACATAACTAGACAAAAATTAAGTATCAGAATTCAGAGTATTCAAATTCTGAATTCTGATAATTAGATATTTATACTCAAACGCTGAAGCAAGTTTCAGTTAGATTGGATCAGCAGTTTTTCGGCGATGTATTGCAGGTTAATTTGTAAAATCAATGTTGTGTATACGATGTCATTTATTTGAACATCGATGCCTGAGTGAGATGCGCCGGTAGTCAATAAAGGCATTCATAATTTTATTAATTTATTTGTTCATGTATTCAATTGAACGGTTTTTATACGATTCTCATAAAAAATTACAATTAAATACAATAAGTAACGAAAATTATTACAATAATAATATAATAGAAAACAAAAATAATAGAGATGAAATTTAGCACCTTTCTTAACAATTTGATAAATGATTTCTAAATCTTGACTTACATATATTAATTAAACCAATCTCTTTGAGATCAGTTGGCTACGCAACCTGTGAGTTGACAAATGAAATATATAATTGAGATGATCATTTGATTCAAGTAACTCTCTAGAATTTCTTATGAAGTAATTAACGTATCTAGACGAAAAGATTCGTTTGTTGTGAATATAAGGAAAATGTATCCTCTTTCACTGATTATAAAGTAATTCTTTTTCTTTCAAAATAAGAAAATTATTGTACTTCTTTTATGGAGAAAATGCCAAAGGGTTTAATCAATTAGTCCAATGCTTTTGAGATTTCCAAATCCGTTACAATGTTGGAAAACCACCAATTGGTCTGAAACTTGGTGCCGTGTATTGAACCATCGTAATACGGAGATTGATTACTCGACGATTGATTTTGATCTAGTTGAGGAAACGATTAGAAGGTATTTTTCACCTTATTCGGCGATTAGTAAAAATTTTCCCTGCATCTGCAATTGAACCAGCTATTATATATATTGATATGTTGAAGATCACTTTCGTTTACTGAACTTCCGAAGAATTTTGCAGTGTATTCACGTTGCAGACATAAGTTTCGTAGAAATTCACTATTTTAGCCGTAAGGAAACCGTTATCTCGTGCATTCACCTGCACACTTGAATACCCGTTGCATCTCGATTTCATTCAAATAAGTACTTAGTGGCTCTGCGCAAAGGAACGCCCAAAAAACCAAGATCGCAGCCCACCGTAAACGACACATCAGGGAATCAGGCAAACGCGCTGACCTAAATATGTATAGGTGGGTGCAGTCAGAACGTAAAGGGTGCGCAGTCGGGGGGCTAGCTGCAGGTGTGCAGCAGGGAGGGAGTGCGCGAGAGAGCGGCGTTGGCTCCATGGCTGGTCCGCGCCGATGGTCTTCGCGAGGTATGATCAGCATCGCACAGCTCGCGAGTGCTGCTGCACTTGCGCGCGAGTTGCGCGCGCTTGCGCCGAGAAGTGCCGACGAGGCCCGAGAAGCGCGTGTGTGTGAGTGCGCAGCGACCAACGGCGACTGCAGGACTCGCGCGCGCGCGCGGGGGCACAGTCACCGGGTCGCGCGGCTGCCGCTGGACTCTGCTGCTGGGGCACCCGCTTATACTTGTACATATATATATACATATTGTAGAAAGTAGCCGGGGCAGCAGGTCCGAGGCGCGCGCGCGACTCCCATTTTCGCGGACGCCGCCAGAGCGCACGCGCCCCGCGCATCCCTTTCACGCTCGCGCTCTTACTGCTCCGTGGGACCGTGTGTGTGCCGCTCTGCGTTGCTCTGCGTCTCCGCCGTCCGCGCGCGCTCTGCAGTGTGGGCTGGCTGCAGCGCGCTTTGTCTCTCCTGATCGGCTCCGATCGGCTCGCGCCAGTGCACAGGCTCGGCCACAGTCGGCCAGCAGCGGACGCTTGGCCCCGCTCGCGCGCCGTTCAGCATATACATCAATATACATAGGCTCGTAGCTGCTGCTGCTGCTGCTGCTGCTCGCCTCCTCGAGAGAGTCGAGAGAGTCGCTCGCGCGGCCGCCCCGAAGCCGAACGCGCTCCGAACGAGTGTCCGCCGACGCGCACGTCCCGCTCTCTCTCTCTCTCTCTCGCGCGAGAGCCAGCAATAAAACGCTGCGCCCACACACTTACACACACGGCGCCCAGCAGCGACGACGAGTAGCTGCTCCAAAAAGTGCAGCAGAGAGACGCGCGCGACGAGGGAGAGGCCGCTCGCACGCGCCGGAGCAAGGCCCACCGCTGAGCGCGCAGGCTGCACCAGTCCCGGACATGATCGGACCCGCGAGCCACTTAACCTTAAACGCGACGCTCCGCTCGCTGCCCACCATCAAGATCGATACTGTCCGGGCCGCTCGAGCCGCTCTTGCCGCTGATCTGCTCCTTCGCCGGCCCGGAACCACTCGCGCCCTCCCCGAGTGAACGCTCCCTCAAGCCCACCGACCTTCTGCCACTCATGTTGTGCCTCGACGCCGCCGAATCGACGCAGCCCTTCCTTTCCTCCCCGGGACTGGACTCGACACTCGTGCACGGGCTCTCTTCTGGATGCTTCGCTTTTCTTCACACCTGTCAACGACAAGAGACCCCGACTCGATGTTCTAGTGCGCGTGCATGTCCTCAGTGTGCAAGCGTGTGGTATCTAGGATTTTTTACAATGCTAGCTCACTAATGTCTCTTGTTGACTCTACTATTTATTGATTGTGCGCTTACTTCTGGTATTACAATGTCTGTGATTTCAATGCTCGATGCAGCAATCAATTTGAATTAGTGAACTTTACAATTGATGTGCAAAAATTCTAGACTAACAGTGCTATGAATTCAATGGTCACAGTGACAAGCGTCCCTCTTGCATTTCTGTGCTTCCAATAGTGTGAAATCCTGTGATCAATGCTGTCATCGCATCCACTTCAATTTTGTCTTGTGCAATGAACTCATAATGCCTACGGGTGTTGTATACAAATCCGTCTCTGACGTAGTGGATAGAGCTGTAAGATAATAGTGCCGCGAGCACCTCGAGCCCCCAAGAGGCTGAAATCATTTGGCTCTCATAGCATGGACAGTACAGAGGACCTATGTTCTGCGAATTGATGGGTATATGCTTTTCCTGCAGGAGACCCTCAAGTAACCGATTAAACAACAAGATCTCTGAACATATTTCAGCATCGGTAACTCCTCTCCATGTTTGTCTTGAAGAACCCAGAGGACCAGAATTGGGCTTGTGCGATACCGCAGCTCTTAGACCACAAGTATGTCTTCAGTATTTCATCATTTGAATAATTGTTGTATGACTGTAATAACAAATTTGACTGCTTTCCATTTATACAATATAAGACAGTCAGTTGTAGTTGAAACTTGATTACCAAATCATAACATCGAGATTTAAAAGCTATCAGAATAATGAATTTCAGAACTAAATAAAAAGTGATCCATTTTCATACAAAAAATAAATTTTTCTTAATGATCACTGTCTTGATAAGATCAATGGTCTGTAAACTATAAGTTCTCAATTCAACTATTTTCCATAACTATAAGTGTTTTGAAAAATCCTGCTCTAATGGTCTTTTTTACAAAATTCATAAAGTAATTACAATTGTTAGCAGGTTGAGAGTGGCCATAGTAAAAGAAGGAGTCAAGAAGAGTTTGGAGAAGAAGAGACTGGAACTGAGCTTCTCAATTGTGGAACGAGTGAGTTGAAGCAAAATCAACCGAGTATGGCGAATACCATTTCAAACATTAAAATGACTAATCCCATTAAGGGGTTAGTTAGTAAACGCCGAAAACGTTTCACAGCTGATGGATTTGACCTTGATCTCACATGTATCCTTTTTAAAAGAAAATTGTACAAATACCTCTCAAAGCTAGTTTGCAATGCAATGCAAATATTAAAATCATTGTCCTTGATTTTCTACAAGTCTGTCAGAAATCTCTAGATTTTTGAGGTTTTGAGAAATTGGCACAGAGTGGCAATCATTATACTGAGTCGTGAATAATTAATAATTAGTATTTGAACTATTGGGTTATCATTAGATGTTGACTCCAATCTCTCTTTGAAATAATCATCCAAATATTATAAATTTGCCAATTTATTTTTCCAAAACATTTCCTTAACATAATTTTATAGATATAAAAGATAATCTTATAGCCATGGGTTTTCCTGCTGAAAAGTTAGAAGGGGTTTACAGAAATCATATAGACGATGTTGTTAAATTTCTAGAATCCAAACACAAAGACCACTATAAAATATACAATCTGTAAGTACATTGGTTTCAATATCAATTCATTAAAGCTTTTAATACTTGAGTTTTTATTTAATCTACCCTTTCACCTTTTATTTAGCTGTTCAGAAAGATCCTATGATTGCAAAAAGTTCAAACAGCGAGTGGCAACCTACGCTTTTGATGACCATAATCCACCTTCAATGGAATTGATCAGACCATTTTGTGAAGATGTACATACATGGTTGACGCAAAATCATCAAAATGTTGCTGTTGTTCACTGCAAAGCTGGAAAAGGCAGGACTGGAGTAATGGTATGCTGCTATCTTCTACACAGCAAACAATGCAGAAGTGCGACAGAAGCCCTCAACTTCTATGGAACAGAAAGGACAACAGATAGGTATGATCGTTGAATAATTAACAATGAAATCCATCATTTTTAATGTAGTTTATTATGAAAATCTAGTCTGTGTATACCTACATGTTTCTCAATTATGTCTTCTATTAAAATACAGGAAAGGAGTGACAATACCCTCTCAGAGGAGGTATGTTAATTATTACTCAACTCTGGTGAATGAGGGTCTAAATTACCAACCAGTTACTTTAATCCTTCGGGAAATTAAGCTGGATCCAGTACCTACTTTGAATGGAGGCCAGGGTTGTAAGTGTCTAGATAAATCTTTCCCTCAACTTTGTAAATATTGAAGACTACAAATCTTATTTTTTTTTTCAGACCATTTTGTGATATCTGAGGCTAATAACAAAATATTTAGTTCAGAGACTTATGAAGTACGTAAAGGCACTTCCACACTTTGTATACCCTTTCAGCATAGTGTTCCCATTAAAGGTGATATAAGGATAGATTTTTATAATGCACCTAAAGTTAAACGAAAAGTGAGTTAAACCAAATTTTTGACTTTGACAATTCTCTTCAAATTTCCTTCATTTTATTCAATTTTTCTAGGAAAAACTATTTCACTTTTGGTTCAATACATTTTTTGTTCGCGAGCAATTGACATCGGAATATGACAATGGAGGGCCAATTGAACGAACGACAAGAGCACTAAGCTGTGACGGAACCGCTATGGAATTACCAATGGTTCATACAAAACCAAGAACAGGCTCGCTAGCAAGTCTAGGTCCCATGCCGCCGACTTTAGTTTTAACCATAGACAAATTTGGTTTAGATGGAGCACATAAGGACAAACACCATAAACTTTACAGTCCAGACTTCAAGGTAATCTATAAATGTTATCTTTCGTTATTAAATAATAACGTAACGATATGAAAATTGTTTTGATGGTTCAAGGAAAGAAATAAAATAGTTGTGAAATGTAAATGCACCATAATGACGTACATTTTCAGATAAGTTTACTGATGCATCGAGTGGGCAATAGCATGCCGCCAACGGTGCCAGTGCCAGTGGTACGAGCTGAAGAGAATATGCAGATTGGTATGGGAGGCCAGGAGACGCCAAGCGAATCAAGCGAGGCTGACAGTAGTGAATGCGACACGACAGGAGACGAAGATGGTTGGGAATCGGGTGAGTCTGCATCTCTGGTGGTGAAACGCCATTCTCACATACACGGCAGTAGCCAAAGTACACATAGCAATGCCCACCAAAAAGCTAGTCTTGGAAGAACCTCTAAAGAATCGCTCCCTCGTGGAGAAAGGGATAAGAGAGGTAGCCAAAAGTCTAATTCCACCGTTAGCATCAGGCGTTCATCTGGCTTTTTTCAATCATCTGCCTTAGATACATAACATTTCAATAATTGCAGTACTTAAATGCTTTTTAGATTTTAGTTTCTTCCGGAAACGCGTACATTTTCTATTAAAATATCTTTTTAAATTAAGTATTGATCGATAAGAAAGAAAAAATCAATTTTTTCATCTGTCTGATGACATCCATTGATTGTTCTTATCTTGAAGAATCAAGTTCTACCAAGAGAAAAAGCCTACGTATTTTTCGATTTGGAGCACCAATATTGTGATTATTAAAAGTGAATTTTCGTGAATGATCTGACATGAGAAAAGTATTTATGACATTTTAACATAATGTATACGTGACATATCTTTTATGATTTTCGTTAGTAAAAATAAATACTTTAAATCAACGTACAAAACGAATTTCAATAACTTACATTGCAAAATGATATCAATTTGTAAATATATTACTAGATAAAAATGAGTGATTTATAAATTGATGAATATTATAAAATATAAGGTAGTTGAGAAAATATAGAAGTTGGAAAATGTTTTGTACAAAAACGATAGTAAATTAACACCAAAATCCACCAGTCATCATTTTGAAAAAGAAAATAATCATGTCAAATGAATTTTCGATATTATTGATGAATTTTTTTCTAATTTTCATAAAAAAAAATGTACACATACCTTATCATTATTTAGAATTTAATCGATACTTGGAAATAAAATTGAAACATCGAAGGTAACAAGGCACTATGCTCCCATTCATTTTCGAATAGCTGTAAATTATTATTAAACTTACCATGTGAAGTAATGTTAATCAGAAAAAAAGTGATGGGTTAAAACATTTTTAACAAAATAGAAGTCTGGCATTATTCCTACAAAAAAAAATATTTATATTTCTCTGGAAAACATAAGAAATATTCCAAAAGAGAAATTAAAAACGTTCATCAATAATTAGGTAATTAACTTGATTCTAATTACTTCAGTGTAAAGAATCTCCAAGATCTATAAATCTATAATGGAATAACATACATTATTAGGAATCGTTTCGAGTTCGATGCGTTCGCAATTGATCACAATCGTGGGAATTAATTGATTTAATTTAATAATTTGTTTTTCCTTCGGCAATTCTTATGAAGATATTGCAAGTATATGGATGTTCAGATTCAATCTCTTATTCAGATTCAATATGTATCAAATAATTTACTTTTAATCTCAAAATTAAGGAATAGAATGAACTAGGGATTTTTGATAATTATATTAAAAGAGAACATATGATGAGAATGGGAAAGACTGATCTTAAGTTGTCCATTTAATCAAGTTTTAAATATTGGACAAAAGTCAAAAATAAAAAAATATCGAGAATGTTGATTCTAAAGTCTAATACCTAAATTGTAAAACATATCTATTTTATATTTGTAGAAAAAAAATTCAATCGAATTCGTGCTGGAGATTCGCACTTAAGCAAAATTGACTGAGAGGAGAAGTAACATTAATTTTTGTATAAGATTCGGGCAAAAAATGCTACCTTGTGTTGTGATTCAAATGTTTATACATTTTTGAATATATAATTTCTCAAATGTTGTAGAATCAAGAACAGATGAGAAAATATTTTTCATGATCTATAGACTTTTGAATTCAATTCTTATTCAAACGTGTATTATCAACTGTTAACTGTTGGGATGATCCACTCTTTAAGGCATTGAAGAACAAATTATTAGAATTTATTAGCTATCCTTCAAATGCCACATTGAAAAACTTCTCTATTAATCGAGTTGATTTCTTCATTCCAAGTACAATATATAGCTCATAAGTAAATTTTATTTTAAAATTCTAAAAATTCAAGACCATGTATGCTTGGAATATTCTGATCTTTTTATTCGTAGATTCAATCAATATTTCAAGTTCGATGATTTTCCAATTCCGAATTTAATTTTTATATAGTTGAGTTTCAACAGTATTCAGAAGATTTCACTTTCCTTTCTGGGCAAAATTTACATTTTAATAGTTAATTTTATCTCGGTCCATCATAGTTTTATCAAACTCTTTTTTTACACTGTCCTCTGTTCTTTCATTTTCGACAGTTCTTTTTTTTTTTTTATAAAAATTGATGATATTCATGGCGTGAAAAAACGTTAATATTGATTATACGAGGGTGTTCGTTTAGGTGCTACCGTGTGGACTTCTGCCTCTATCCCTAACTCCTAAAAATACACAAATTTATAGAAACAGCATGAATGTAAAAGCGATCACACTCTAGCATCATTGTCGAAGTTGGATAGATTAGTAAATTTAGGTAGATGTATCGTGTAATAATTATTTGTGATATACTTTATATTTCATCCTATTGTTATTGTTATTATTTTATTATTACTATTACTACTTCTACTGCTACATGTGTATGATCATGTCTCTGTTAGTTTTGCTACGTTTACTAGAACCTATACCGCTATTATCAGCCACCGCTATTATTACTACTATTATCATATTATCACATTATTATTATCATTATTATTATTATTATTATTATTACTATCATTATTATTGTGTTGTATTTATTATTATGACCACATTGCTTGGACACTTTCAAAATGTAATAATCTATTGTTATATACTTGTATTTGTGTAATTATTTTTAATGCCTAGATTATAAATTACTTGACTCTGAATTATGTTATACATAATTTATAATTCCTTTTTTCATCTCACTGAGCACAAGACCCTTGGAATCATATCTGCAAATAATATTTGGCAGCGAAATTTTTGCTATATGCATGTATCTACTCCAGAAAAATATACTTGCAAGATCACGTAGATCCGTTCGGTAGTATGTATATTACTTTCTCAAATACTTGGCGAGCTATCCATTGCACTAGTATTTTTTTTCTCGTCCTACGTTTTTCATCAATCATGCACGTTGAACATAATGAATCCAAGTTTCACTAATATTCGACATGATGAACGATAATATCAGTAGCAACGATTATGAAGGCTGAAAACCTCAATATTAGGTACTTATAAGAAATTTAAAAATAATTAACAACACAGATGATGTCACTTTTGCATGCTGCGTGAACTTTTAAATTGATTGGCTTTTCAAATCAACCCCTGTTCTATTGTGACCGGAAATTCTCGTACAATTTTGTTCTCGTAAATCTGTTAAAATGTTCAAAGCATTAATAAAAAATATTCTGTTGATAATCGCATTATAGAAAATAAATATCATAAAAATATGATTAAAGGATAAAATAGTATGTACATCGTGCGAAGTAGGTGATTCTCGACGAGTAAGAATATTGTCATACAAACACCCACACGAGTCGAGAGTCAGCGTCGCGCATGTCGGGCATGCTATTGCTTTGAATTAATATGCGAAATTAGTTTTTGAGTTCTTGTTTCGCGTGGAAAGTGCTAGTCTAAAAATTATTCTCTGCACACACAAAACAAACACAAGAAGTCCAAAAATGAAAGTATGTAATACTAATACATAAAATTGTACATTGAGTAAATATAGTCAGAGGGCGATTTTCGACTTCTTAGTTATTCATTCGGGATGCATTATATTACTTTTTATTTTAACGACAATTGTACGAAAGAATTGATGGTAAATATTTCATTCAGTTGGTATGTGTCGTAAATGTAAATTTCATCATGTGGAAACTCAAAACTTTATTGCACGCGTAATGTGTTTTTTGTATTTGTATTTTGATGAGCACTTACCAAGTATAACCTACCTAAAATTGTGTGATTTTGGATTCTGAAAAGTAAATTTTCTCATAATTCGTAACTTTGATCAATATTTTTTTAATTTTTTTTTTAATAATTGACGAAAATATCTGTTGGCTATCCTACAGTGGATTTGGATCGTGGACGCGTGGGACGTTATCGTCTCCTATCGGATGGAGGGATGATAGACGTTTTGTGAGCCCGTGGTCACCTGTCATCCTCGTTCATCCTGGAACCACCAAGTTTTTTAAAATTCTTACTGGCGATGATCGTCATGTTGTTATACGTTGGCGCTGTCAGTGTATTTTTGGACTTAGGCGTCTTACATACATGGCCTTCATTATTCCGTGAACAATTCAAAGCAGATCCGCGTTACGTGATTTTTTATCCTACAGTTAGAAAAATTCTTTCTGTTTGCTTAAAATATAGAGACGTTATGAATTATGCTTCTATTAAAAACAAAACGATAAAAAATAGATTTTCTATAGAATATTCTCAACTTAATACTTTTTTTTTTATTGTTGGTTCAACACTATTTAGAAAAGTGTAAACTTGAGATTAATCTAATTTGTGATTTCTAGTCCGTCATTATCATACAAAATAAATATTATCATAACATAAAATCAATTCAAAGAGCTTCTAATCTCAAATGAAACTTTGATAAGTTGAATATTAATTCAGGCTATACACTTTTTTAAATATTTATGTACATGAAGATATTGGAAAAACTTCTAAATAGGATCAGTCATTTTTTAGCACTTATATTTTGTAATCATCTCATTTTCGATGTTATCAGATCTCATATATTCATTGTGCATAAATAAACCACAATTATAAGAACAAAAACTGTAGAATAAGCTTCGAAAATTTCGCGGGAATTCAGCTATGTACATGCTTCTGCGCATCTTATTGCATGATATGATGTTATAGACACGTTTGTGCGTGTAATAAACTTGGCCAAGCATTTGTGCGATTTTCCTAGTTTTGTGCCATGACAAATTAATTCGAAAGTAAAGGATTAAGAGTCCATTCATGGGAGTGTTTTCGGTCGAATCATACTCTATCCGTGAGCCAAGACAATCTACAATTTAAACTGGGAAAATTGTCAAACGTAATGTACATAAGCTCGATAAAGATGTCCATTATTTGACAGAAACGTATGATACGATATTAAATATTTCTCAAACCATGTGATTCGAAACAAAATATTTTTTCAGTCTTACCATAAAGTTTTATTTGTGATCTGTTTAAATCAGACATTAGATTTTCACAATGTAATACACGGATTCGGAACTTAACTACTTACAATAAGAAAATCTTGATTTTTCGAGAACTCTTTGAAAATTTAACTGAAATGATTTAATAAAAGTTATCATGATGAATATTAAGAATTCACTCGGAATGCTAATATTCACGTGATGCACGCTTTGATTGACTATGCGGAATGGTCATGTAATGTCATATTACTTATTGAAAAGTTTACAGCAATTGGAGATTTCAAATTGATGTTTAGTTTTCTACTAAGATGTTGCATCGTTGTAAACTATCCGTTGACAAAATTCATTCACGATAACGAAATAATTGACATCTATGACAAGACTGATTCAATAATTAAACAATCACTACGAAATCAGCCGCATTTTCGTGCAGGAAAAAATTACTCTGTACACTAATTCAATAATATATTCATGATCTTGTAAGTGTTTTTCGCGAACAAGTGTAATCTTGACACGTGTAAAACAATAGTTTTATTATTATGAAAAACGGTCAAACCTCTACATGTCTAGTTGAACTGTCATAACATCTATAACTGATTGCTATCCTTTTCTTTTTTTAAGTCATTATTCAAGAGCACGTGGACAAATTAACGCGATCAAACAGACATCGATGGAGAGCTTCGAAGCCCAAAGTAAAGGGTTTGCGTTGAATGTGAAGAAAAGGAAATATATGTTTATGTATGAAGTACAATCTGACAAAAAAATAATGTAAAGTGATGTGAGAAGAAAGCGTGCACGAGAGAGAATGAAAGGCAGACAGAGAGAGAGAGAGAGAGAGAGAGAGAGAGAGAGGGGGGGGTGAGAGGGAGAGAGAGAAAGTACGAATTATTTTCATAAGAAAGAAGAAATTGTAAAAGTCAATAATAAAATTAAAAATAGGTAATGCGAATCGATCGTTGGTGAATAGAAGACATGTGGGTATCGATAACTAGAAATAAGGAAAGAACAAATAATACAATTTTAGCATGACTGGTATATCTTATTTACATCTTACATATATTTGTAATTAATCCATCTTTTTGCCAATCAATCGGTCGTGTTTGAAACCATGATGAATTATTGAAAGGCTAGATAGCTCAGATGAAAAATGCAATACTGACTCTTGGGGAGAACAAGAAGACATAGGAAGTATTTGCTAATTTGTTCTGTTCACCATGACTGTGAAAATATTCTGATCTGAATGCTCAAAACTCTTCATTCTAATTTTTGAATATAAGAAATACAATGATTGTACTACTAATGAAACATGACTAATTTGTGTACTATACTTCGCAATCGATTGATGTAAAAAAACGGCAGTAAATCTGGCTTGAATAGTTTTAATGAACATTTTGTTCACGATTAAGGTAGATGAAAAATAACCATTTATTGATGTTTAAAAAAAAGATTGTCCAATTTGAAAAAAAAACAGATTAAAATGAATATTCCATGAAGTAGAGAAACTAAAGGAATCTACGTCATCTGGTTTATTTGAATGTACTGGAATACATTTTAGTTGTAAAATATGTTAAACGTGTAAAGAAATCAGAATGAAAAGTAGTAGTTATACCTTTCAATGTCCCTGGAGAATCAAAGATAATCGCCATCTATATATAAGGCTATTGGATTGTTTGAAAAAGTAGAGAAAGTCTTTTATACAAGTACCTAAAATAATTAATAAAATTATACTTAATTCTCATTGCACTATCTACTCAGTATCCATATGTTAGCTCTTGAAAAGAATGAATTAACAAACGTTAAATATGAGTCGCAAAGGAAAGATGATGGAATGTAATGATGCAACAACAAATTTTTTCCTAGTATTTTATCATGGGTGTGTATGTAAACCACCAGATGTTGGAAAAGTGTTAAACTTTCCCCCAAAATGAGGTATAAGTTGAGTAACTTGAAAATAAAAACAATCTCATGTACAAGTATGAAACATGTTGACTCTTCAACTGCTTGAATAAATAATGTACGCATGGGTTGCACGTTGCAGACTGGATTTATTGTTCTGTTGAATCAGATCTAATACAAATTCAACGTGTTAAAATCAGTGATTCCGTAAGATTTATTGGAAAGAAAATTATTCGAAAAAGTTTTAATTTTTTTTTTCGTACTTGAAACTTTCTCCATATTATGTGGCACGTAGAAATGAAATTTACAAAAAAAAAGACCAATCTTTCAAAGTTATATGACATCTCAGTTGTAGAATAGACATTTTATGAATATATTTCTTAAGGGAAGATCATTCAAGACCAAACATTTTGTTATACAAGCATTGATTCAACACTCTTAATTAATCGTTTTTACAAAAAATCTTTTTGACGTCATTGAATGACTTTTATTATAAATGAAAAAAATAATCATACAGCATGGATATGTGTGCAATATTGAAAAATGTTCCTCTATGTAAGGACTAAAAGTATATAGTAATATCTTTCTGTCGCACTATGCGAATCAAAGTACAAACATCAAGCTTTTTCTAATAATTTTCCTAAAACGCATGTCTACGTGTCTTTTTTAAACGACGCACTTACCACGGCAAAAATCCCACGATACCTCATTTTATCACAGTGAACTCGAAATAAAATCATTGTGTAGTTTACTGTGAATTCTTAATGTAAAATATGTGGATCATCATATTATGTGTGTATGTGTGCGTATTCAGAGCATAAATGGGTCAGACCAATAGCGCGGAAGAAGAGCAAAAAAAATATATTGTATGCGCGTTATTCATGTAAAACGTGTATAAGTGCTTCGATTGAACACTTGTTTTTCGAGGCATATCTCGCCTTTTAGCGGATCATACATGTAACGATTGACTGCGGTGTGTTTTCTCACTCGCAAAGTGCACCTTCCACGTTTGTGCAAGTACGAGATCGAGGAGCAACATTATCCGCTGTGTAACATAGAAGAAGAAAGAAAGAGAGGAAAACGAATAACACTGGTGAACACCAGGATGCGATGTAGATTTACTGCATGAATATTGTATATTTTGAAGTACTACGAAAGGAGAATGCGAGGGAAAGAGAGAAAGAGAGCGAGCGAGAGAACAGCCACAACTTCACGCAAGACACGCCTGTCTGGAAGAGAATCAGCAACGCTTTCCATTCGCTATTTACTGTACAAGGAGCAACAGCATTCGATGACTGTGTTCAATGTAATCTATTTTAATAAGAAATAAATCGCGTCACAACGTTGGCTCACTCATTTTCTCTGAATATTTCATCCGTCAATACAGAACTACTTTTTTATTCAAAACTGAACAAAATTGCATTTTTCTTTTCAGGGAGAATAATTTACCCTGTTATCTTATAATATTATTAAATTTTAGTTTTTCTTTGTCTTTGAAGATATTTCCCGATTATTTTTCTGATCTTTTCTTCATTACTTTACAAGTTCTTTTGTATGACAAAAGAAAATCCTAAAATATAATTTGCTTGTGAAGTCATAATTATTAATTTAGAAGTGCAATTCGTACTCAACTCGAACAATATATAGATTTCCTATGTTTGTTCCTCCAATCATTTTATTTATTAGCCTTATCCGGAAAAGTCTAACGTTTTTAATTTATTTCTTACATACAATGAAATGAATGACAGAATTGTTTCTTATATACAATGAATATTCAATCCGTTATATATTACTATTAATATTACTAGGAGACGAAGATATATATTTCGAACCGACAAAACGATCCAGGGGCCAAATCTTCCTGAAGAGTATATTATCCGTCAGCCAGGAAATCGTTTGATATAATAATAATTCACAATAAGAAAACAAATGATCTAAGGAGATAAAACATGTATCGATAATATTGATGAGAAACGAATTATAATAATAGTAGTAATAATAAAAAAATGACGTTGAATACCAACATGATAATAATAACAATGACTCATAACAAACATCTTCTATTGCTTAAGTCTCCTGCAAAATTAAATTCTACTGCTAACTGCACTAATACTTTTTCATTCGACTTACTAACTTCTTAGGATGGTGGTTTAAAATTAAGAACCGATCATTGCTGCTTGTACATACATAGAATTAATCTAAAAATAACAAACTTTATGTCTCTAAGATTTTTCAACAAGGAACTCAATTTCTCACGCTATGCTTGCAGGAAGCCTGTTTATTAGCTTACATATTGATAATCAGCCAAACTCTTTTAAAAAGTATTAAGTTTACTTTCTCAACAGAATTTTATATTTCAAAGCAAAATTTACTGAACAAATCTTATCAATGCTAGTTAAAAAAACTTCTAATCAGTTAGCTCAATATTTAAGCAGTGAATTTTAAACGAATAAAAATGTTTAATACACGATGTTCAGACATTTTTAGTTTCATCAAGAATATGTTAATTTGTTATATGTTAATCAAGAATGAGTTTATAAACAATCAGTTTTAGAACCATAGGAAAGTCATCTACATTTCCTAGTATAGCATTAATTTTCATTGCATTTATTATTTCAATAATTATATTTCATTGATTAAGTCTTCGACTACATCCATATGTTGAATTTGAGTTTCGAGGGGAATAATAGACCGAAAGTTTATTAAAATAAAAGGTTGAACTAGGTTCAGGGAATGAAGAAAAGTAGCTGACATTAGGTCTGCTTACAGGGGAATCGACGTATTTGTGACTCGAGACGGGCTGTGATGGTGAGCCTGAATCAATGGGCAAAGTAAGCCCCTCTTGTGCTCTTCGACAAGCCGATCGTCTTCAACATTTGAGCATCCGCTCAATGCGTTTCCCAATTACCTACGCACACAGCCTGCTTGTCAATGTCAAACAGTGGAATATATCAATCAGTCATGGTCGATCGATCGAGCACAATGGCAGGACTCATACACGGGCCCGCACGTATTGATGACGACGACGACGACGATGATGATGTTGATGTTGATCGCTCGGACAATCTGCGTATACGCCCACGCGTGCAGATCCGCAAATATGGCGATATAGCCATTTTTCACACTATTATTGTGCCGCCTGTCGCTCCTGATGCTATTGCTGCTGTTGTCGTTACCAATCGCCACGCATGCATTCCCCATATCATTACATCCAACACGCAAAATCATAATTTCTCTTGACTGTCTTCATTTTAATTATTGTCGTAATACCATTGATTTTTCAATTTTTTCTCATTGACTTCATATATTATTGTAACGGTATAAACAAAATGCGTAAACAACTGATGAACATTTTTCTCTCTCTCTCTCCCTCTAAACGAGGCTAGGACAGGATGAAATACGGTTTTTTTTTCATCATGAATAAAAGTACATTCAGCATGAAGTAGAAATTCGACCTGACTAGAAATTTTATTGAAATGATTATGCCCTGTCGGGCAACGATTTGTCGTTGAACTTCCAAATGATCTAAAAAAAATTGATGTGATCTTAAATCATAAAATTTATTGGTTACTTTTTATTTAATTTTAGGAATCTTTAGGTGATCGAATGCTGGGTAATAAAATTCAAGTGATATGAAATTGATTACGCTTCTTATTCTAGGCAATATTAATATTATTAATTGATTAATCGATGAGCGTGAGTGGCCTATTAATTAGTTTTCCCGCAAAATTCACGTCTGTTTCAAAAGTCACTGGTTCTCGGTAAAATTTGAGAAAAAAAAATATTCACTTTGAAATAAGCCATTAATCATTATTCAAACATCTTTACGCACAATCCTGTGAATACATATTTACAAAAATATGTATTTAGATGACTAATCATATTTGATCGACTTCAAGCTTTGTATGAAAATAATGTTTCCAAACTTTCAATATTTCTACATTTACCTGTAAGAAAAATATGAATGTCTGATATTTCGTGGGTACGTTTTACACCTTATTTCAACTTCTTATAAATAAAAATTGTGTATAATGCGTACTACATAAATTTGTAAACTGTATAGACTTTATCAGATTGAACTTTTTGACATGTTTGAAAAACATTTAAAAATCTGAATATATTTGTAATTTATTTTATACGCGCCAAATATAGTATTTCGTTTGTTGCTTGAAAATCTCGAATTGAATTTGGAGTCAGAACTAACGATGTTTCACTATACCACGTACAATACGATTTCATATTTAATTTGGTAACAATTTCTGAAATTTCAATGAGGCAAGCATATTTATCATTTCTGAATTATTCAATTAAGGAATAATTCCATGCATAAAAAAAATACTGTACTATTGCTACTTCCAATCAAGTGATACTTGTCTGACTTCATAATTTTATGGTAATGTGCAAAGTATGTATACTACCTAATGTGCTTCTATGTTTGATAATAAACATTGTTCCTTGTTATATATTTTTATGTGACACGTTACTTTCTGTTTGTGTCACAGTGGATAAGATAATGAAACTTAATTATAGTATATTATGCATCTGAGTAAGGCTAGGCAATTTCGGCACGCAAAACGTTTGCGCGTGCCGAAATAGCCTAGGTGAGCCAGGTGCATACACTATTTTTCTATACCAGTGGGAGAAAAGTGTTATTCTTTGCGAACTCCAAGGAAAAAAGTTTGCTCTTTTCTCCCACTGTGCCGAAGAATAAGATATTCTATAGGTGAACGTATGACGCTAAGTTAGAAACGATCGATAATTGTTTGAAGAATGAAACTGAAAATCATCCTGACAATGGAGGTTTTTTTAGAAAAATTGTGTTTATAACGATTGCGAACGTATAATCCATCTAGCCTAATTCTATTTATTTATTATACGTCGAGTAGTGTGTTGACGTCCCATGTAGGTATAAATCTATCATTGAATCAGTCGATTTTGTAGATTTTAAGGCTTTTTATATGTCACTTTCTTGTTTTATTTTCCATCTCTTATCATAATTTTTATCAAGATGATTATTATAACAATATCTATCATTAACTTATATTTCCAATAGCATTGAAACCATACTATAAAAAATCAGCCTTCGCAAAAAGAAAGTACAAATTTCGATTCATCAATTTGAAACTCATTTAACTCAAAATTAAATAAATATTTTAACACACACACACACACACACACACACACACACACACACACACACACACACACACACACACACACACACACACACACACACACACACACACACACACACACACACACACACACACACACACACACAACGCACGCACGCACGCACGCACGCACGCACGCACACACACACACATACACCTAGAGATAAATATCCTCGTACTCTGACACTGATGATTATCGTCGTATGTAATCTATATAGGTATGCTTCGATTTTCGATTCTACGATGTAAATGCGATCAAAAGTATACTTTTACAAAAGTGCCGTGCATTTCTCTACGCAGTGATCGCTAATAAGCTGTTCGATTCGGGCGAGCGTAAAATCAACGCTAAATTTGTAATGATGATAGATATTTTCACCCTTAACAACGACGAATATGAATAAGTTTAAATATGAATCTGATCATAACGTGATGAATTGGTCTACCACGGTTTGACAAAAAGAGGCACAAGTGCAATATATTTTGAATTTGTCGTTCTTTGATTTAAAAATTTCTCCTTTAATTCTCGTAATAAGGCTGATACATTAATTTTCAGTTACTTGTGCATTCAATACTTGGATAATAAATATTTCGTTATTTCGAATTTCTTTTTATGATTAATCTAATGGAGTCTAATAATCGAGTAAAACTGCATTTTTTCATACGTGCAAATTTATGAACTGTTTGTAATTGAATTATATTCAAAGTTTATTTTTAATTTGTACAAAAATATGTGAAACTATGAAAATTTCTTGAAGAATGACATCAAACATTGCTTTACTCCGAGTGTTTCAAGCAAAGCAAAGCAAAGCAAAGAAGAGAAGAGAAGAAACTACTCATGTAAAATGTTCATACATAAACTGGTTTAATTTTTTATTAAATTTACCGAATGGTAAGAAGTTGAAATGGCTATAATTCATTGACCTCGTTATTAACCTCCATTCCTAAATAACTATCCTTACAGTATTTTTTGTATATACTAGGTGATATTAATAAAACAAAGAACATATCAAAATTAATTTTGTATTAGTTTGTTTTATTGATTGCATTTTTTTAATGAGATAATTACAGTTTTATATAAGAATCATAATATAACTTATTTCTTCTTAAAAAATTATGCTAAATAAAGAAACATTTTAGGAGGTAAGAATCGGGTCGAAAAAGTACATCATACTTGTACGGTATGATTATTATATGATAAATTTTAACGTAGCAAAAACAATCCATTCTACCTTTATAGAGTATCTCAGTAGCTTGATTCTCTGTATGTGCCTGGAATTCCACCATAATGTTGACACAACTTATCCCGTAATAAAATGTTCAAATCCCGACTTCTGGTTGAGATGAGATTTTTGAGTATTTGATTAAAATTTAAGATGAAAGTTTCTCCGTAAATTTTTTCATAAATAGCGTTATCTACATTATTCATGAACCTTTTGCTACACTATATCAAATACTAAAATATTAAGAAAATGTGTAAAAGAAGCAATTTTTGTCTTATATAATCGAAACAAAACTTAACTCTATACCAGTATAGGCATAGATATACTGATAATATTGTAATATTGCTTCAGCAGCCTTTATCTTAAAAAATGATATCATTTGCCACATTGAGCTTTTACCATAATGTTTCTATGATTATTTGGCATTACATATTTGTTCAATAAAAGAATTTTAACAAAACTTATCTCGTAATGAAATGATGTGCCTACCGTGCGCGGCCCAGATATCCCGTGTTAAAAACAAGGTTTCGACTCTCAATCACTCAGAATTTAGTATCACTCGGGGAATTCAAAACAAGGCTTACCAAAGTATGGAGGGCACTAAATCTACTTATATGTCAAGTTTTAGACATTTTTTAAGAAAATTGATTTTCTGAATAAATCACTGCCATAGATTATTTCTAACATTTTTTCAATTTAGAAATATAATAAAAATTTTCCTTATTACTTCATCTTCCTCGTCCTCTTCCTCGATTGAAGCCACCTCTACTTCTACCTGAAACTTTACCTTTGGGAGGTGGTGATTTTGGTCGAAGAGCTTCTATACGCTCTGTACAGCCAGTAGTAATTTGGTTATTGGTGAAATAACTATTATAAATATCAGCATTAAAATTGGTGTTGGTTAGTTCTGGACCAACTGTAAGCCAGCCAGGTCTGATTGTGGTGTCTCGACCAAAGAGATGTAAGCTGAAAATTATACATTATTCAAAATATAAATTAATCTAATTTTTTAATTATTCAACTTTAAAAATTCATCCATGTATTAATGTAACTTTAACTGATTAAATACTAAAATCTGTACGTAATACTCAATATTTATGTAAAACTTACCGTCTTCTTCCAAGACAAAAATGTTCAATGATATGAAATATCTCTACAGGTTTCTCGATGGATCCATACTCGGGTTCTTCAGAAATTATCAAATCAATATCTACATTTGCATGGATAAAATCACCATCTGTTGACCTCCTCACCGTTCCTTTTATACCCATTAAGCAATGCTCTTTAGTCCTCTGTAGCACAGCTTTACTATCTAAATTTTTACTATGTCCAGGATTATTTATATTAGTCCGAATCCAACAAATATCTTCACAACGCCTGAAACCCCACTTTCTTAAACAAAATCTTCCCATGTCTAGTCCATCACTACTACCACACCATAAAAATACAAAGCTACGACTTGCAGACACTTCACCAATGTCCAGTTCCATTATCTATGAAATTAAGAAAGATCAGTGGATAGAATTCTAGCAATATAGAAGTTTTGTACATAAATTATATCAACCTGGTCCCAGTTCCAAAGTTGCACATTAGTTGCACCACAAGTTCTTTGATATTCTTCTAATGGTGGCTCAATAAGAATCACATCAAATTTACAGTTCAAGTCTTTGAGATTGTAAGTGGATAAATCTGTCTTCAAATACATCGGTGGAGTAGCTGTATCAGCAATTAAATCATCTTTCAGCTTAATAAGTTCTCGTAGCTTTGGATACTCTTCGAACCTATCTGCTAATCCAACATCTCGAATGAAATTTTGTGGCCTCTGCCCTGTGTCAATGAAGTGTTGACAGTAATCATTGTGAGGGTTTGATGACTGTGTTCCTTTCAGAAATGTCGAAGAATCCTTATAAACTATTTCATCTGACAAGACTGCACTGTTTTGTCTGTCTTTTGCATCTTCTTCATTTTTGTTTGGAACTGTTCTAGATTTCTTCTTTTGAGAATCGTCGACCTCAGTTCCTAATATCTGTCTTAATTCATCAACACTAGATACACCAAGCTGAAATCGGAGAGACTAATTGTAAATATTTCCATCAAAACATAACCTTAAATATTGTTTTTATGCACAAAGAGTAGGAGCGTCGGTTAATTTAAGGAACTTCAATTATTCGAATGTTACCGTCTGTGCTAACAACTTCTTTCGCTTCTTAGAACGCTCCCTTAGAGTTTGTAACATTTCGTTCAAGTAGTTTAAATTACAAAATTCATCGATGCTGCTCCGCAGCTCCGCTTATGGGATTGTTGATCGAGCACTGTTTTATCCGGAGTCGGCAACAAATTTGAGTGTCACTACAGTTCGTGTTTGCGCCGCGCCGTCTGTTCCGCATCGCACTATCGCAGTATTACACACATTCGCAAATTGGCACTTGCATCGGTGTTTAAGATTGCAAAACCTGATAAAAAGTAATGCTATGTAAACAAATGTATTTGAGAAACTTATATGAGAATCTAATTGGATTTTACTGGACCTATCTGTATATTTTCATCATAAACTTTGAAAGTGAAATTTACAGTTCTTAATTTCTCCATTAAGAACCTACATTATAATCGTTTCAGTTCATATATACATACACGACTTCAATTGGAAGTATCATTCGATACAGAGCGCATAACACCTCTGTTTAAAAAAAAATTATTTACCCGTCTTCGGAGCAGATTGGAAAAAAAATATTGCATTCTTGTTATGTCTGGAATTTCGAGACAACAATAAAATGATCGAAGTAAGAGAATGAAAAATCTCTAATTGATTTCGAATTCATACCAATCAAGTGAGAAACGTATGAAACGTGCGTGCATGCATCTAAATCAAATAATACTTATTTATCAATACTATTAATAAGGTTATAGAAATTATGCAAATATCGTTATTGGATTGAAATGTTTCCACATTAAATGTATATTCTACAGCTATAGTTCTACGGTAAGTACGAAAAACGATTTCAAGTGGAAAACTATTCGTATCAGATCGAAAACATTCGCCTAAATCATCGCCGGACGGTATTCTGAAATGAAAATTCACGACTTCCCGGACGAAAATATACCATACAAAATAACCAAAAATATTCTACTCTCAGTGTGTGCTAACGACGACCTTCAACTTCCTCCGTAACGATGTCTGATTAATATTGATAAGTAAGATTCATTACACTGATTCGATATAAAAACACTCCAACTTCAACTTCTTTGTTCTCCGAAATCGCAAAAAGCATAACTCATCTCACATTGAAGAGAAAAAAAACCAAAATCCGGGAAAAGCCGATTGCATCGCCGTTAAATTCTCCCCAATTTCCTCGAATCGAATAATAAACTTTTGAGAAGCACGTACGACTATTTGATCTCCTATCTGTCAAGTTTGATGCCCCTCGTTTCCGCGCGCGAGCGCGTTTGTAAAGTTATTAGTCGAGGGAGAGGAAATAAAATCAGCTGGCTTGCAGTGCGCGCATACATTGTTGCCGAGAGCTATAAAACGAGCCTGTACAAACGCATTATAGAGATGCGCGCGCTTATAGATAAGGCTCATCGTATATGCGCAAACGTGCCATGCTCCAAGGGATCAAAGTACAAAACTACAAAAATCGAGATAAGCAGCTCGTCGTGTCTCGGGGCGTCGGGCGCGCAGTGCGGAAAAACGCGAGAAGGTGAAGGGGGGTCTCTTTCTCTCTCTCTCTCTCTCTTTCTGTCTCTTTTATCGCGCGCCACGGCCCGCTCGTTATCGCTTGGCCTTAATTGCCCCTCTATATTCGAGAGCGCGCGATCAAAAGCCGAGGAGAATCGTCGGCCAGACATATATAATCGCCCAAGTCAACGCGCCTCACCAGCTCGTAACTCTAATCAGCTTGTGGTCGCTTCATACGTATATACACTCATACATATATGTATACTCGTTTTGACTTAATCTTCTTCTCTTTTTCAATATCTTCCGTTCAATATTGAATCAGAAACATCTAATGTATATACCACGAAAGCCTTGTACAAAAAGAATAAAATCAATTTCCCAAGCTATATGGTGATTTTGGGTATTCACATGATTATAGTGGTAGATTCAAATACGCTTGGCTTCTGGATAAACTAAATTTTGTTTGAAAAAATATCAATACCTGAAACATAATTCCACACACTTTATCAAACATTTTTTGTTCCGAATCTACGTCGTACTTTTTGCTACCACGTGTTTCTCCGCTCGTCATTCTGTTTCACTTGAAGCTTGTTCAATTATTCCAAACTTCAATCTGTGTATTTTTCAGCCCCCATCCTTGATTAAGCATATAAAAATCGTATATATAAATATTTTGAACATATAAGAATACATATAATACAAAATAATAATGAAGGTTGTTGAGATCAGAGATTGATACTATGTTTGTTGGTTACAACCATTTTTTTGTTCAACCTGTCGTGTTTTGAAGTTGCTGGTTGTAAATCAAAACATCTTATGAAATCAAATTAATGCGAAATTCGATGACTAGGACAATTTCGATTAGAAAATCATACGCAATTCTAGCGCCAACTTATCAATAAACGCAACAATCTAGTAACAGTTACGAGCAACAATTATCAATGAAATGTTCGGACACTTATTATTATAACTTTGGTCATTGATCTAACTTGGAGCTATTTTTGGAAACGGTTCTTGTGTAACATGAGTAGAAAAAAAGGTTTCTGATAAGATATTCAATATTTTAATTCATATATTAACATTGTAGTTGGAAAATTTTTCAACGTTCTGATAAGGAACGATTTGGCCCAACTTTTCGTACAGATTATATTATATACGTAAATTAAATATACCTCGTCCAATTCACACATATAATAAAAATTCAACATACTGTCATCCGCCACAAACTGGAGTTTATCCATTTGAATCGCTTTCACGGTGGAAAGTTGGAATATCATCGTATTTCTACGCTTACACTTTTTCTCACAAATCAAAGTCTTGTTCCTGATACAAAAATGCCTAGAACGATCGTTTAACATTGATAAGAGAGAAGCTCTAATCAATAACATGAGAACGATAAATGAAAATTAGCTGACGATTCGAAAAAGGAGCGTTGCTTGTTTACAAAGACGTCGGAATATTTTAAAATTGTCGTTATAACCCAGTTAATAATTGCCATATATCTGACGATTGAAACTCGAGCCCCACGTAATACTGCGCGCAAACTCGCCAATTTTCCCAGAGCAATTCAAAGAAGTACAAAAATACGAGACGGCGACACGAACAGGAACGGAAAATAAAAGAGCAATGCCGATACGTAACGAAAGAGCTCATTCACCTGTCGCGAGTCAAATTGAAACGGTAAAATGCAATGGGCTCATTGCGCGCATGTAGTGCACCAGACGCGCATAAATTATATATTTTCAAAAGAGACGAACAATTGGCGATAATCGATGAAGAACTGCGGTGCACGTTGTACATATATAAGTATGCAAAAACGCATGACCCCGTTATACACTAGGGGACACAATTGACAATGCAGCAACGAGCCTCTTAAGATTTTTGACGATGGCCGCGTGTAATGAGTGTGCGGGGCTCGGGTCAGCCGCTGCGCAGGGGCATAGGCAACCCGTCGCACACTGCGTGCCACTATACGTGATGCGCGCATGCGATATATGCTTATTTGTCCGCGGGAGGCGGCAGCGGCCCACAGTGGGCAACAGCGGCTCGGATTATTGTGCGGGAAACGTGACTGGTGTGCAGAGCGACTTAGTATAGGGAGCCACGCGCGCATCAGCTGTACCCAGCGATAACCTTCGCTTATCAGTCTCGCTCGCGGAGACCCCCGCCACTCCGCGCGACGACGAGCCGGCCAAGCTCGATATAACACGTAAGGCCTGCTCCGCGGGATCTCATTTACGCCGTGATCGTCGCTAGTGCAACAGCCAGTGCTTGGCCGCGAGTGCACGTACTTTAATGTATACATTGTAAACAGTGTGTCGTTGTTCGAAGGCGCACAAGCGCAGTCTTCCGCTTCGGGGCTGTGCAGAGAGCAGTTCGACGACCCGAACCTATACGACTGGACTCCAAAACCCCGGACTGATATTCTTCTATAGGAAAAAGAGAGACAACTTTTTCCCAGCCGAGCTGTCGACACACAGAGGAATGCAAAAGGACTGTCGAGATTGTCTGGGTATCAGATACCGCATCAACACCCTGGATCAGACCTGGAAGTGGCTGCACCAGACCATCGCCCTTCACGAGTACCTCATCTCCATCACCGCCGGCCAATCTAATTTCCACGCCCATCCCTGTTTTTAGATCACAGAGCAAGGCAGATCGGACTATTTTCAATTGCTCTGTTTACAAGACTGTCAATTTATTATTATAACTAGTGCTATTAACAATTAGTGCTACGTTCAAACTGTCCGTCAAATACGTTACTAAGTTCAAAGACTGATTATTCAATTACTTTAGCGAGGCGGTACTAGAGTGTACTTGATACAGCCAAACAATGCCTGTGATTTTAAGAACCAGCCTTCTCAGGGCCAAGGCCCTCTGCAACAAGTTTGGGTATGTACAACTCTTGCACAATGTTGCATCTTTTCCATCAATAGAAACATTCAACTGATTACATAATCAAATTCTAATGAAGGAAAATAAAACGTAGTACTAGTCTTGTGAATTTTTTTTGACAAAATTATTTTCATGATTCTATTGAGTTTCTATTGACACTGATGAAAATCATTTCCAATTAACAATTATTTCTTTTGCAGAGATATCTCTTCTGTGGTGAGACATGCTTCAAACATTGCAGTAAAAAATGTTCCTGAGGACGAAATCAAAAAGTCAGTCTTCATATCGCAGTCTACTGACATCTACACTAACTTGGCTTTGGAGGACTGGTTTTATCGTAACTACGATTTCAGTAGGAATCATATTCTGTTGCTCTGGAAAAATGATCCATGCGTAGTTATTGGACGCCATCAGAACCCTTGGGTGGAGTGTAATGTCCCAGCTATCGAACAGGGCAATATTGCTTTGGCCAGACGTAACAGTGGAGGAGGTACAGTTTACCATGACTCTGGTAATCTCAACTTGTCATTTTTTACGCCACGAGAACGATACAATAGAAAATACAATTTGGAAATAATATCAAGAGCTCTGTTCCGAGAATGGGGTCTGAAAACTGTTATCAACAAGAAGGAAGATATGGTTGTGCAAGGCGAATTCAAAGTAAGTTTTATTCACTGTACAAGATGTCTCAAGTCTTATCACAACAATAATTCTCATTATTTAATTCATTCTCTAGATATCTGGTACAGCTGCAAAATTAGGACGTCCCAATGCTTATCACCACTGCACATTATTAGTAGATGCTAATAAGCATGATTTGAGTATGGCCCTCAGAAAAGTTGAGGTAATGAGAATTTAGGATTTTTATGTGCACACTAGTCTTTTCTTTTTCATTATTTCAACTAGAATTTCCAAAAAGTATTGATTCAATTCAAAGATTTGATAACCTTTTTCAGACCGGAATAACCACTAATGCAACAGAATCTGTACGTTCTCCAGTGAAAAATTTGAAGGAAGTCAACCATCACGTCAACATTGATATATTACTCAAAGCTGTTGGTTGGGAATACCTTCGTACCAAGTCTCTCTCAATTCAAGATGGTGGACACAAATTAGTTGAGCAACAAAAAGGCTTCCAAATGATTAATCCCACCGAAGACTGGTTTCCAGGTGAGTCAATGAAGAATTACCATAATCAAAGTTTGTCAGATATGAAATGTACACTAAAATAACACGATTATGATAATGAAACTAATTTTTGCTTATCAAATACTTTAGGTATCGACAAACTTACAGAAGAATTTCGTTCATGGGATTGGACCTATGGCAAATCACCAATATTCACAGTAACCCGTTTACTAGAAGCTATAACACCCCAAGGTCGAAATGTAATGAAACTTATCATTGAAGTAGAGAAGGGCATCGTTCAGGATGTAAAAATGACCTTGCCATCAGATTTCAATCAAGATGCTAGCGTTATTACAAATCTTCAAGGCAAACGTTACAATCATGAACTCACTGATAGCATAGTCGAGGCGACTGGATGTAAAGTTCTGGCGCAAGATATTGCCATTGACAAAAGCAATGCAGCTGCTCTATAGCAACAAACTTCTCCACCTAACAATTGTACAAAAGATACCTGAATTTTATACTATTTTACAGGTATAATAGCATTATTAGCATAAATAAGAACAGTAGGAGTGTTTATATTTAAGAGCTGTATTTTGTTATGCTGAATAATGAATAATATATACATATTGTTACATATTAATTGGACAAGTGTTCGGCCTTATTTGCATTATTAAAATTAAAACAGTCTGAAAATACAAGGTCACGCTGCATTGTTCGTATAGGTGGCCCAACGAAAGAACAGCGCGATCGTCAAGTGATTTCTTAGTCCAAACTCGTTTTCAATTCATTATGTCATTTCGTTTAAATGAATTAACCTCATGCGCTGTTGGGATCGCACTAGACACCCGTGATCTGGCTATTCTTAGACTAGAAAACTACTAATTCTCGTTAATTTAACTGTCTGACAAGCTGAAAATGGATCTTTAACGATAAAAAAACTTGAGCATTGAGTAGCAAACATTTGAAGATGGATTAATTGTCACCTCTTGCAATCATTCCAACGAAAAACGTTAAACATGAAGATGAAGAGCACTGGGATCGGAAATTTGTTCTGTGTTGAAAGTCAAAGACAATATTTCTTAATGAGAATAGTTTACTAGACGTTCCCGATAACCCGAGCAACTGATATTCAAAACTTAAAATTGCCAATACTTTTTTTACCTTACAATTTAAAAGTCATGTTTGAAACTAAAAGAACGCAGAACGACTCTTTTAATAATTATAATCATAATTCTTATCTTAAACTTGCAATTTTTTTATAATTTAAAGAAAAATTTTGATTTAACTTGTATTTCAATCTAATAATCGAATACTGTTGCAGTTAGAAAGCACGCCTCAACAGAAAAGTTTTATTTTCACAGTGACTTCACTTTTTCATCAAGCAAACAAATAGAAATATGAATAAGAAACAATCTACAAAGTTAGCATAATTTAACAAACTTTTTTGATTCTCAAATTTCTTTGAATCAAGCTGCAACTCGCCGATTTCGCAAAAAGTATATAAAAAAAACACTTGAATAAAATTGTACATAAATGTGAAAATAAAAGTTTCGCCCGCACAGATGAAGAATACACCGTGGTGAGATGAACAATATAATATTCTACAATCAGTAGCAGTTAATATTCAGAAATCCTAACAATAAATAAACGTATACGTAATAGATGTGTTCGTTAGCTAACAATAAAATAATTATCAGTACTGGTATTCAAACCGCAATAAAGCACTGTCATACATTCAAATTGACTCTGAAAAGAGAAACTTATTCCGCGCGCTCGACGCGCCAATGTTGGCATGCCGCGGTATACACATTGAGTGCGCGTCGCGATACTATTTAAGTGATAATGACCATATGTATAATATGTTCTGTAAGGCACATTGGTATTTGTAATATGTATACGTATATATAAATGTCGCGCCGAGCTTTTACTCCCACTCTCTTGGCAAATTGTGCAAAGCGCGAAAACAAAAAGCAATGCTCGTCGTTCTCTTCGGAAGGCTCAAATGTTGTAGGCGCCGGATCTCGTCGAGTCGCCAGCCGGCAAACTGATGAAGAGTCGGCCGGATTGGTGCTGGGCAGCGGCGACCATCGCGGCCCGAGGATACAGGTTCCGGTGGAGCATCACCTCGCGATACGGAGGCGGTGGTGTTCCCGGGCACGACGGCGACCCGGGGACGAACATCTGCGACGCGTTACCGCCACTGCCGCCGCCAATGCTGTTCTCCTCCACGCTGCCCATATTTTCCTGGTGCCACAAGTGCCTGCAACGTTACAATCTTTTGGTCAGTCCAACTGAGTTGCGACCCGTTTTGTTCGTAATTATGATTCATAGGCCGATTGCAGAGTCAGTCAGTTTGAACTGCAGCGGGAAATTCGATTGATTGTTTTGCAACGATTCGACAGGAGTTGCTGACGGTTAATCTTGATAAATGAGATATAAATTCAAATTTTTCGTGAAATCTAGACACCAGACTTTTGGCTCTTTACGAACGCTCTCGTTTAAAGCAATTTTTCAAAAGTTGTATCAGCCGGTACGATTAGTAAGTTTAATACGTAGTTACCATTGTACAATTTTCGTCTAACAATTACATATCTATGAAAATAAACTCTTTCTTCAATCCATTCAGAACACGGTTTGATTGTGGGTTTTTTTTTCTACAGGAAGCGAATTGATGATTTCATCATATTGCGATCCAATAGTGAGAAAGATTCGGATTGAAAGAGTAAACAAAGACCTGATAGACGTGAAGCAGTTGATTATGATCAACTGCTAAAGCCGTATTTACAAGAAATAGAACTTTCGAAGATATATTTCAAAATTTCAACCAGCATTATTAGACAAGAGAAATAATTAATACTAATTATCGATAAGAACGAGTGTAGCGCGATTTTATGCACGAGTGTCCGGCAAAGTCAAGATTATTATGTTTCGATAATTGTACGATCCACCCACAATAAATTAGCTGGTGGCGTGAAGAACGAGAATATTTCGCAAATTAGTGTAAAGCCCCATTCGACGCATGCGAGACAAAGTGAGCTCAACAAAGTTATCACACGCGGAACGAACAGCGCCATCAACAATCTGTCTGTACGCACCTGAGCAGCGATATTCTTTGAGAGCTGGTATCGGCATTCTCAGCAGCCTCGGCTCGTCTGATCCTGGGTATGAGGCAAGAGATGGTTGTGGACAGCCAGAGGTAAGTGACGACTATGGTGGCCCCGCTGCCCAGGAGGAAACCGGTCAGCAAGAACCAGAAAGGCGAGACGCCGTTGAGAGCGCTGGAGAAGGTGTCGATGGGAGAGTCGGGATCCGAGTCGGTGACTGGCCTGTCCTGTTGCTCCTGCTGCTCCTGCTGCTCCTGCTGCTCCACGGCCTCCTCGAGCTCGCGCCACGACTCCATCTCCCACAGGTCTTTGCTGATCCTCGGCTCGGGCAATTTTTCCGGCTCACTAATCGTTTTCAGCGAGACCATTTTCGCGCTCATCTCAACCCCTTTCGGGCTGGTGGGCCCGAGTTTCTCGCATATCGAGTCCGTGCGAATGTTGGTGGTGCGTAAGTACATCTTGAGATTGTGCATCGCGCCATTGCACGACCAAAAGTTCCTGTGTATGACAAATTCATTTGATACTTTTCTGAAAACGACATCGCCTGTCGATCCGACCGTGCAATTATAACATTTCTTCGACCATATTGATATTGATATTCAGTTTTGAGTGAACGCGTGGAAAATGTTTGAAATGAGCGAAGCGAATAAAGGGGAAAACGTACTTTGCAAGCGACAGACTACGTAGGAATGGCATCGCGCGCAAAACTTCCTTGTCCAGTTCCATTAGATTATTGTTGGACAGGTCGAGTTTGCGCAGTCGTTTCAGGCCCTCGAACGCATCCTTCAGCAGCGAATTGATTCCGCAAGTACTCAAGTTGAGTTCCTGCAACAACAGGAAACTATCATTATCACGCGAACAAACCCGAAATTCTCCAGTTGCAGCTGTCATCGCTACCACAAAGAAAGGCGAATGAGTCGTGTCCCTCCCCTCAAGCTACCCCCAAGAGTAATCGCTTACGTGATTCATCCCTTCAAGCTCATCGCCGTGTTATCCACTGATGAAGCTGATTTTTAAAGGTATCGGATTGAGGTATGTTAATCACTCACTTGGAGAATAGATCAGAGTCGCAAATTGTGCATTTCCATTACGAATTAGTAGACAGAAATAAAATCACTGTATAAGAAGAGGTTATCAAGGAGTCTGGCTTCTCGTGAATGGAAAATCAGCGGTATAAATTCAACGGGACGTTTCGAAGTTATGCTGTATTTATTTTATTGATCTCCAAGCGTCCATACGTACCGTAAGTGTTTTACTTGAGAGTTGAGGAACGTGCAGATTAAACTTATTGCCGGCAAGATTCAGAATCTTCAAATTTTGATTCTCATAAAATGTATTTGGCGATATGTAGTCTATGCGGTTCATTGAAAGATCAAGCACTGTGAGGTTTTTCAAATCCTCAAAGGCATTAGGTCCGATCTCGCTTATGGCATTCATGGAGAGATTCAAGTATTTCAACCTCGTTAGTCCAGCTCGCTGTAACAGACAAAAGTTTATAATTAGACGTGGCTTTGAAATTTTACCAAACCTTAACCATCTCGAAAACTTGCTCAAAACTCGATATTATTTCACATGAAACATCAAGAGGGTTCATTATTCATTCATTCTTGATTGGAAAACTGAAATTCGAGTCATTGAAATGATCTGAAATACCTTGATTACCCAAGTTTTGTAATTAATTTAGCTTCGATCAACGATGGGACTATGCTACAAAAGTGAAAGTCCATTATTGCGTATAATAATGCGCGAAGAAAATGACTAAACGTCCTCGTTCTCGTTTGTTCATGAAAATTCATAGTATCTGGCGTGTCAATTAAGCATTTTACTCAAACAAACAGACGGCCTGTTTTCCACGCGAAGCCCGCATAAAAATGTATTCAATTATGAACGTATTTAACGCATACAATGCTCTTTCTCCTTTTTGTTTATCATACTCGACGATGGCAGTATAGTTTGATCACGAGGGGTAGCTTTTGCAAGTAAATAAAGGTAGCTCCGAGAATCCTAATATACATTTACAAACTCCCGATTACAACTCATCTGAAGTAAGTAAAAACTGAACGCCCATTACTAATTTATTATATGAATTGTTCTAGGAACGAGAGAAATTCTTAATATCAATGATGTTCCACTGGATTTTATAGGGTCACGCTTTCAATTTTTATCAATAATACGATAGCTACCTACGATAGCTACGTAGATGTCCTACACATGTGTGATATTCATTATAGCAACCTAAACAGCTGAGTATCCTTGAAGATGCAATTTTTCTTGGGGATTTTTAAAATAACATAAAATCAAGTGACATTTTTGTTATGTTGTTCTTTTTTTGAGCCAACATCTTAACTCTTCGACATTATTCATCTCTTGTTGGAATTATCAATGAGGAACACCAGGAGATCTTGTTCGATACACTTTGAATAAATCACTTCTTTTCAAACTTGTAACAATGATTATTTTGTTGAACAAAGCAATCATACTCGAAATTCGGAATACGTATATGACTAGATAGCCACTTTTGAAAAATTATATATCTAATAATACCAAAACTGCAGAGTAGTTTAGGTTGCTACAAAAGAATTAAATCTTCGGAAACTATTCGTGATCTCATTAAATCATTACAATTCAGGCGGAAAATTTCAGAACCATGATTCTTGAAATTTTTATTGTAAAAAGTTGCGAAGAAAATATTTCAGTATCCAATGATCATTGAATAACACAATATTTTTTTAGGGAACGAAGACAATTTTGAAAAAATAAATATTTATGCTACAAGTGAAAAATGTAACATGGAACGAGCGATTTATATTATGGAACTTTTCATCAAATCGACAGATGTTTGTTATCAATGATGGATCATTCTCCGTAGTTCCGAAGTGAATCAGCTCTCCTGGTTTTTAAAGGCGACCGATAGAACAATGATATGATCTTTTGCAATATTGTGACACATTAATCTTGACGATTTCAAATTGTATTTAATCGATAGGGTTTTTATCTTTCTCACAGTACACAGAATTGAATCGATTTATATGAACAAATAACGCACGTATCCGCATGGAAATATATGAAAAAAAATGTATAACCGACTCGAGTCTCGAATAATTATACGATTATGTTTGCGTTGAATTAATTTTGAAAATTGATTTGATCGTGACAAATGTCAGCGCGTCCGATGAACGAGTCGATAAACAATTTAGCAAATTTGTCGAGTAATTTGTTCGACGTAGTTCAACGAACTTTTCCAAAATATCCGCGAACTCGGAGTTTACCACCAGTTCCAATAGATCCCGATAATCCCGGAACGCCGATTCACACCGCACCGGAGGCTCGAGAGCAAAGGTACACAGATCGATGAGTTTGGTTTTTTTCCGAAACTCCTTTGCCCGGATCTAATCTCGCTCGACGGAGACACGATATCGCAATGGTGTCCGACGGCCCGCGAACCCACCGAATCGCTCGACCGCGATGAAAAATCGAAAAAAGAAAAAATAACAACAATCAGGAAGAAAACAGCGCGAAAGAGAGCGCGGGACACACGCGGCGCGCGCCACGCGCGTAGCGAGATGCATCCAACGGAGAGGGAAAGTTTTTCAGGTACGGAGAGTCGGGCGTCGGGGGCGTTGGGGGCGTCGATGGGCCATACCGATCCATGGTTGCGCGCACACACACACGCACTCATATACTCACGGACAGCTGTCGGTCCTCGAGCTTGTAGATGGAGTTGTTGGAGAGGTCGAGGGCCTGGACGACGTTCGACACGCCCGTGTGGATGCTGTAGAGGCTGCGCCCGGTGCACGAGGCCCTGGCCAGCCTGAACCACGTGCTGCACTCGCAGAAGCTCGGGCAGTCGGCGAGTCGGCCGCCGTGGCTGGCCGACCCGGGCACCACCACCAGCACCGCCACCAGCAGCAGGAGGCCGGCGCACCGCGCCAGCGCCGCGCGGCCCAGCATCTCTCTCTCTCACTCTCTCTGTCTCTCTCTCTCGCTCGCTCTCGCTCTCGATGTATCAGTGGGGCCGAGCCTGGGGCTGCAGGTCGCTCGCGGGCCGCTGCTGCCGCATCCCGCCGCGATCGGGACTCGCGATCGAGCTGCTCCGTGTACACTTAGTATCCGCTCGCTGATGCTGTCTTCGGGGACTGGGCCCGACCTGCGCCGCCGCCGCCGCTGCTGCTGCTCTGCTGCTGCACCCACGCACGGGATGCTCCGCTGCGCGCGACTCGCTCGCACACGAGAGAGAGAGAGAGAGAGAGATCCGTCCCAACGCAGTCTCAAGGCCCGTTTCCATCGAGCGCGATCTTGCGGCCGCTTTCGTCCCCCTGTATATATATATATATATATATATACGGCTCGGCTCGCGCGCTCAACTCTCGCACAATACGCGCGCACCAGCTCGAGTGCAGGTCGGCCCTTATATTAGTGATCTTGGTCAGGCCGCCGGTTGGCGAACGATCGTTCTGGAATCGGTCAGGCCGGATCGTTAACGAAGGACCTTTTTTATGACTATACCCATTTCGGCGTATTCGTATCATATATCGTATTGTTCGCCGCGATCGGCGAAAAATCCCTCGCGCATAACGGGGAAAACGGAAGATAGCGATCGAAAGAAAATCCATTGCGTTCGATGTTCAACCTTAGAGCTAGCGATGGAAAAATGGAGAAAAATAAAAGCTGACACGGACGTTTCATCCCGGACTTGATTCATTTTACTATGCGCGAGTCAGATATTACGAATACTTGCAGGGATCTTCCAAATCGATTTGTCGTTATTCGCTCCGAACTATGCTACATTGTAAACTCAACCGATTCTATGACATCTATATATGTATGCACTCGGATCGCTGCTTCTGCAGCATCACGTTCAAATTTAGATTAGCACTGAAACTACGCGAAAAGCTCAGCTTTCAATTCAATTCGATCGAACGATTATACTTATACGTTCCGCGGTTTTGGCCCGAGTGTGAACCTACCCGCTGTTGTGTTTATATATATATATGTACATAGGGATTTGACGAAAGCTCATTCGCCTATATATAGTTTGTAGTTTTCAGTATATTGGTAGCTGCAGCAATGTATATATATACATCGGCCGCATGCAGAGAGGATTGCGTTTCATTGGCGCTCGAACGCTGTATGGAATAGTTTGCGCGATTTCATAGTTTTTCGTAAACGCATGACGCGCCTCATTTTTGGCATCCAAGCTCGCGCATTAACAATTACGCATATATATATATGCAATAATCAAATTGAATAGACTGCAGATCCCTGTAGTATCAAGCGATGCGAGTAGTTGGTTGACTGGCGTATACGTGATTCTAACTGAGCACGCCAGGTAGCGCCTCGAGGCTTGTCAACAAGTTTCGAACAGATAAGAGTGGTATCTGCATATATACGGTGTAACACCACTCGTCGTTTATAAGATGTATATTCGCACACGCAATCGCTCTTGCACTTAACCTGCACTTGGGGAAAAAAAGAAACTTTTGTATATTCAATATCAGGCCGATGTGAAGGAAGTCAACTCGAATACCAAATTCATCTTTGTATATTGGGTCACGCTTATTCGATATAGGAAAAGCCATCCATTGGCTATATACATATAACGAGTTTCTAAATGTCAGCGTTGGCCCATAGTCGAGTCGTTAAAAAGTTATTTGACAGAAATGACATTCGAACGACTTGATTCGAGACGGCACAGATAAACTAATGACTGTACTGGCATCTTTGTCTCTATCTCTCTGTGTGTCTCTGTTGCGCAGGCCAGGTATAGAGCCACCGCATATACGTATATGGGTGTGAGGGACAAGGGGAGCTGAGAAAGAGACTCGAGGATGATCGACTATTGGACGGAACCATACGCTTCTTAGTGTGTATATAAGTTCACACGACGCAATATGCACTCGAGTGAGGATTGCTCAAGTTATATGGGTCTTATGAAACATCTTCTCCTATGAATACGCGGTCATTGCTTTCCAATCGAGATCGCGTATCCCCCAATCACTTATCTCGTTCGCTGTACACACGAAATCCGCCAGCGTATTCACACACCCACACACACGAAGAGACACGTTCACTCTCGTGCGCGCGCGGCATTTGTCGGGGCGGATAATCGCCCAAAATCGCTCGTGAGATTATTTGAAAAATCCAAAATGTCAGGTGAAGCTATACGATATACCCACGAGCACACACTCACGGCTGGCATTGTTTAATGTTAGATGAACGTGACGATAATGCCGCGAACGGCTGCAATCTCGCGGCGTCTTTGTCGAGGCCTCTTCTGCCCGTATACAATCGCACCGTCCTCTGCAGCGAGAAAGAGACGCCCAGCAGCAGCTGATCGAAATTCGACCGGCCGAACGAGGTATACACATCTTTTCAATCGGTAACGTCAACGAGCAAACGGGATAGAAATCATCGTTATTGTCATCTTGGCGTGTCCGGAGAAGAATAAGACTTCGCGCAAGAAGAGATCGGACCTTTGACTGTCATCTCGGAACTATCTGAAACTTTGTGAGTCGGTTTTTGGGGCAGCCAAACAGGTGGTATGTACAGCCATAATAATCATTCGTGAATATCTCTAGGAGAATGAATCTTTCAAGCTCATGGCTGTACCCGTTTGGCTACCCCCATCTCACGCAAATCGGTTACCCAATGGTCTGATACTCGATCTTTACTCGTTTCCATGCGTGAGTCTCTTCCTATGTATACGTGTGATGGAAAAAAAAGGGAGAAACAGAGGAAATTAGGCAGCTGCAGCAAATGTACAGTAGACAAAGGCAGCAGCGCATTGATGGAATCAAAACGAAGCCCGCCCCCCAACTACCGTCGATTCCTCTAATTGTCCGAGCTCTTAAGCGCACGCAGGTATAAGACACACAGGTGAGCATCGGAGGCAGCCCAAAGGAGCAGCTTTTCTCGCCGGTGTGCGCCTGTCATCATTATCAGCGTATAGAAAGGTACACAGACGCACAAGCACACGTATATATACACGCAGCAGCAGCAGCAGCACCGGTACACGGAGAAAAAAATGATAGCTTAAATCCATCAGTGCTGCCGATAGCTCAAGTGCATCCGACTTCGGATGCAATGTTGGTATCCTCGGATGCGTTAAACGTAGCTCCGCCATGCGTATATTCCATGCGGTAGGACGATACAAAATTTCCAGCCGGCGGATGGTGTTCTGGTAGCCGCCGGTTATGGAAACGCCAGTTGTAGACAGCGCGCATGCGCATCTGCAGATATATATGACTGCTGAGTGCTGGACTCATCCACGGCACTCATCCCCTCTACAACTGGCGTTTCCATAACCGGCGGCTACCAAAACACCATCCGCCGGCTGGAAATTTCGTATCGTCCTACCCATGGAATATACGCATGGCGGAGCTGCAGTAAAGCTATCGCGTGGGGGTAACAATTCCATCTCGAGAGTCGGCGGCAATATATGCATCGCCTCTGATGCTTTTAAGGTATCATTTTTTTCTCCGTAGAGCGGAGAAAATGGAAGCGAGAGCGGGGAGAGATATATACAGAGCCGCGCATGGGAGATCGAAACCGGGCTTTATAGGTGTAACGATTTTAACGGGATCCCCCATCTCTACGAGCTCGGCTTTTGCGTAATTTACATTCCAACTCGCGCGCGCGATGTGCTCGAGAAGCTACGGCCGAGCGGAGCCACACTACGATTCGTCTTGCCAATATTGCACCATATATATCAATCAAATTTCTCCGATTTGTATTGAGCGCAATGGCGTATGGATCGTTTTTTTTCTTTCATTTTCACGCTGTACAACGAATATTCGAGGGATCATATACGTCTCGGGGGTGAGAATGACGCGTCAAAACTCGTCCCGACCTGCGCGCGCGCGCTCGTTTTCAAGAAAACAACAAAACAAGTATATAGAGTGACTAATGAAGTGTCGAGGATCGGCGTGTATACATATACTTATATATAGTTGTCCTCTCTGTTTCTCTATGAAAAACAAGCAGGGCAAAACTTGTATAGTGCACTTGGAAACAGCGCCAGGGGTAAACACAAGCCGAGATTTGGTTGGGCTGCGTACAATGATATATTCTATACATATACGTGCCCCCTCCTGATACGCTCGGGCAAAATACAATGTGCACTATTTGTATATGCGATATGTATATGGGAACTATATCGATACGCGAGCGAAAGGTGATAATGCAGTAGTAACTGGCCGATAAGTGTGCCCCTACAGAATATGTATACGCGTTATTCCCTTCAATATGCCATTGCACCCTTTTTGCATTTATTAAGAGTATCAGCTTTCCTAAATGCTAGTATTTCAAAATTTGATGATGTTATACCACGCGGGAATTAGAAAACGAAACAGCTGTTGAAAAGAAGAATTTCGATATCGTTTATTTACTAACCGTCAACAATCAAAAACTGTATGAGATGTAACGTAAAAATAATTATAGGTATACGTTTTGTTTGCGCGTCGATGCCTCGTATTTCCAAGTAGTATAGAAACTCGAAAAAATGAGTCAGGTTTTTTCCTTAAAATGTTGAATTACGAAAAGTTAATCATTTTTTTTCTCGTTGCGAGTATCCTGATGATTGACTGAAAGCAAATAAACCGAACAGTTTATTAGTTTGCTCACAGTAGTGATGATTACCGCATAGATTTTATGTTGAGAATTTACTAATACTCATATTTGAGATAGCCTTATCATTTTTTTCCAACGACGACCAGTAACAACAGCCATTTTTTAAAATCCAGTATGAATTCAGTGGAAACTTGACATCTTTTCCGTTTCTCGTTATGCGTCTCGAGTGGAAAAGTCTTAAGTGGAAAAATCGACAATCGACTACGATTGCGAAAACGAGCGTTTTGAATTTAGTGGTATTACGTAGTTTGTCATTCAGGAATTTTCTATGTTATTCAATTCAGAGTATTTTTTGCTTCGCTCGAAGCCTAAGAGCGGAATCATGTCTCACGTCATATATTCAACAAGTCAATTCAACGAAAGTAATCTATTTTGAATTTTATTACACTGAAATATGGCTTATAAAGTAATTACTTTATAAGCCATATTTTCTCTCTCGCTCAAGTCCCACGTGACTAAAGAGTCAATAAATTTCTCCGAGGAGTTAGCCGCCGAGTGAAAATGCTGACTCGCGTTCGTACGTGTAAAACACTAAATTGACCGCACACTCGGAAAACACGACATATATTTGATGTGAGACGAAATGAAATACTTTGAGAGTGAATCAACTCAAACCCTGACTATTACGATGAACTTGAATTTGTCAATAATATAGATTGCTGCCCGACACAAAGTGGCTCCCAATGGAGAAGAAATCGAACTCTAGTTTTCAGAGCTGATAACATATGCGTGAAGCGAGCGGTTCAGTCCCACAGCATCGATCCGATCCAAATGGTGAAAGTTTTTCAAATCGCTCGCGCGCGGAATCGCGCTGGATCTCGAGGGAAACTTGGCGCGGGGATTTTCGGGCGCGCCGCATCTTCGACTTTAGGGTATAGAGATCTGGTGATGGGCCAATGACGACAGCCTGTGGGCATCGCGGGCTGCAGCATGACGAAAAGTTGTTCTGGCTCGATGTTGCGGGATGAGGAGGAAGGGGGGAAGGGGGGGAAGGCACGTCAGAATCCATTGCGCAACGTCACGCGCACGGCGAGAGCTCCTGCTTCTTTTTTTCTCTTCCTCTCTCTCCCTCTCGTTTTCAGCGCTTTCTGTATATTATACGCACGTATATATACATACGACGCGGTGGAAAAGCTCGAGTAGAATTACTCGTCTCCTTTGTGCGTGAATCTATATAATATAGGTATAGTAGGCAGGAGCTAGCGGCGGCCGCGGGCGGGACGCGAAAATAAAAGCGCATTTGTGTATACGTATGGTGGATGCAGTTGCTGCAGCAGCGCGAGCAATAGAGCGGCCCGCAGAGGAGGAGGAGGAAAGGGGGGGGGCGTCGAATCTCTCTCTCTCTCGGGCGCGCGGCTCTCCCCGCTCGCGGCTTTGTTTCGTCACTCTCGTCGTCGAGAGCCGAGCGGCGCGCGCGCGCGCGTTTCTCCAGCTGATGGGATAAACACACACTCGCTCGGTCGGTCGCGCGCACGCCGCGCCCCTCTCTCCCTCGCCCGAATGCGCGCGCACGCGCCAACACACTCGCGTTTAAAGAGCCGCGTGCGCAGTATATACACACACGCTTTGTTCTCTGCTCTCTCTCTCTCTCTCTCACCTACATATACGTACACACACGACACCTCTGTTCCATATGCGCGACTCTTCCCCTTCGTAATTCGTAATATTACACATTGATTTACGAACGCGGAGATTCACCGAGAATGTATATACATGTTTGTAAACGAAAGACGTGTGTCTGTGTGTATGTATACTTTCCCAACGCAACGCCGTAGCGCAGGATTAATCGGTGCAGGTACGAGAGAAAGGAGCCGCGCGAGTCGTATACACACATAAGTGTGTGTGTGTATGACGTTGTCGTCAGCGCCCAGCTGATGCGAAAATGGCCGGCGAGTCAGCTGCGCGCGCGCGCAGCCGGTGCGCCGCCGCGCTCGGATCGCTCGGTATATACTGCAATCTCGGTATATAAACACACTGATGCGCTTCAACCCCCTGCGACGGTCCTACTATACACCGGATGATTTCCACCTGCGACACGTCTCATGTCCATATGCTTTTCCAGCCAGTGTACATATATGCGTATATGCGCCGGTGAAACCGAGGGACGAGCGCGAGCATCAAGTGCGCCATGCATAGGACCTCGCTGAGCCGCGTTACCAGCTGAGCCGACGCGCCGCGCCGGCTAACAACGTCGCTGAGGCTCGGCGAGAGGGAGAGAGAGAGAGAGCCGTTCTCCGCCGGCCGTCTTCCCTGGCAATAGAATACTCCTGTATACATGTGTGTGTGTGCGCTTGTGTATATATATAGCACCGCGATGCTGATCACTTTCCAAAGACATTCTCGAGAGCAGCAAGCGGCGGCGGCGGCGGCGGCGCAGTTCAGCCTCCCGCAGCCGCTCACACACACACACACACCCGCGCGCGCGAGAGCTTGGATTCATTGCGACACGTGCATGCGCACATGCATATACAGCTCCGCGATGTTTACGTATACAAATGTATGTGTGTATGTGTGTACGCGCCTATATATCGCCGAGCACTAATCTCGCTGACCGACATGTATATAGATTCCTCGTGCTCGAATCGAATGATCACCGGCCGCGACTCGTGTATATATATTCATGACACTCCAATAATGCATCATACATGCGCGTATGAATATTCGAGTGTATAAACGCGTCGGGAGTATCACGCGCGTTTGATTAATCTCCCTCGTGATCGAACGTTGGTTGGCCACCAAACGAACTGGATTTATGGATTTATTCACGGGAAACGGCGTGAAAATCGAGCGCAATATGTCGGGGGCATATCGTTTTATCTGGAAGAAACGGCTGCACTCGACTCGGAATATTGAAAAATCATCGGACAAAACATACAGCGTGTCGGTCGCGATCGACAGCAGCTGCGCTTGATGCCACGCTGCATATAGCGGGCATTTTATTGTTTGTCAACATACGTGCGAGCCGCTACGAAAACATGCATACTCTCATACGCACGTACGTGATACACACAAAGTGACAAAGTGTCAGCAAAAAGCGAGCGATACTTAGATACAATAATACACAAAACGAGAAGCAGCCCGTCGGATCAATGACACCTCGGAGATTTTTCCGAGCCCTAAAAATGAATCGCGCGTGCGTGTGTGTCTATTTTACGAGAAGCACGTCAGTGTGTGTGTGTGTGCTCGCTCGCTGCGGTGCGAGGATCGAGAGATATCCAGCGCACGGGATGGAGCAAAGTGGGGGAGGGAGTTTGGCCGGCGGCAGTGCCTGCTTTCGCCCGTTCTGGAGCCGTGTGCGGGGCCTGGCGATGGTGCACGCCGTACCGGGCGTACATACACACACACGCACGCACACGTACATACACGCGGTGCTAGTATACATGCGGGGGAAGGGGATATCGGGGAACTGGCAGAGCAGCAGCAGCAGCAGCAGCAGCGGAGACTAGGCGGCGTCTGCGCATGCGCCGGGCGGCTTTCGTCACCCGGCTGCAGCGCTAGCTGCGCGCGCGACTGCCCGCGATCGCGAGCCCAGCTGACGCGCGGGCGGGCGGCGGGGGGGTTGAGCGCAGAGCAAAACATTGCGGCCCCGCGCGATAAACAAAGGATCAGCTCCTCGCCGCTCTCTATTCCTCTCTGCAGCTGTTTCGATCCATTATACCTGTTTATTTTACCGGGACAACAAGTGCATCCCAGTGCAGACTTGCCACCTCGCAGTCCCTTCGTATATTCATGTATTTCAGCTGGCAGTCGACACTCGAGCAGCGGCGGATATATCATCTATCATGTATCTATAGGCAATTGCAGTGATGGGGGCCGCGCGTGTGTTTACAAACAAGACTCGGTGCCGAGTGCACGCTGCACAGTGCGCATATCGGTAGCAGCCACACATCCCACTTGGGGATACATAAGTTCCATATGGAATCATCGCGACGCACAAAGGATATATCTGTCCGCGAGCGGCTTTCTGCAGGCGGCAACAGGGGTAAAAAGTAGCGGCGACGTTGGAAAAATCGCTGCATCGTCGTGTTGGTGGGTATAGGTATATATATACGTGCAAGCAGGGTATAAGGCGCAAAAGGCGCGTGCAGACAAAGGAAAAGGCTGGTGTGTGCAGTGTGCAGTGCGGTGCAGGCTAGCTGGATCGGACACATAGACGCTGCTTGCAGCAGCCTCGGTCGGGGCTGGAGAGCGAGACGGAGAGATAGCAACGATCGAGTCAGCCGGCGGCGGCACCACGGCTCTCTCTCTCTCTGTCTTGTGCATGCGCGCCGCTGCCAGCAGCGAGTCGGCCGGGAGAGGGGAACGCCGGGGCTCACCGCACGCTCGCACACTCACACACACAGGCGGAGGAGGAGAAGCAGGAGCAGCGGAGGAGGGGGCTGCAGCTCTCGGTGTGTGTGTGTGTGCGCGCGCTCGGGCGGCGGCGGCGTCGGGGGGTGGGGGAGGCGGCCGGCCAATCGGAGTAAGTAGGTCAGGCGCGGGGGCCAATGGGCGCGCGCCGCCCCGGTCACGTGGCTTTGTTGTTATCTGTCAGCTGTTTGGGCCGGGCGGGGGCCGGCCGGCGGCGCGCACACCGAGCCGCGCGTCGGTGCATCCGTGTGCGAGTCTGCGCGCGCGCAACCAACCGACCGTGTGTGTGTGTGTGCGTGCGCGCATTCCCGAGTCGGCCGCCGCCGCACCGCCGCGCGCGCAGTCAGTACCTCCCGTACCGCTGTCAGCTGAGCGTCGTCGTCGCCGTCGTTGTCGTCGTCGTCTCCGTGCAGCGCGACTCGAGCAGGGCCCCTCCTCTATCTGCCCCCACCCCCGAGGTGTCGACGGACCCACGCGCCGGCCCGGCCCGTCGTCGTCGTCGTCCTCGTCGTCGTCGTCGGCCGACTCTCGACTGCGCGCAGTCCTATACCCACTGCAGCTACACCAGGCGGCAACGAATGCGTGTATTATGTTGGTGTTGGCGAGCGGCGGACCCAAGCAAAACGTGCGAGCAGCAGCAGCAGCAGCAGCGATTCGACTGGTCGAGCGGCCGGACGCGCCGCTACTACTCCCGAGCCAGCAGTGCAGCAAAGCCGTGAGCGTGACCAACGTCCGGCCCCCGGAGTAGTGTTTCGTCGAGTCCAGTGCCCCCCGAGTCCAGTGCCGTCGTCGCTCGACGTCGACGTTGTTCTAGTTGTTGTTGTTGTTGTTCTTGTTCTTGTTGTTCCTGTTACCGTCGCGCAGTTGTTGTTGTTGTTGTTGGGAGAGATAAAAAGTGTGGACAGACAGTACAAGTAGGGGGACTCCCGATAGCGGTAGTACAGTGCAGCAGGCGGGCGGCGCGCTTGGCGCAGGGTACAGCCGAGGCCCAGCCACGGCGTCCGTAATCGTCCGAGCCGGCCCAGCCACGGAAGTCGCGGCCAAGCAGGAGCTGCAGCCGGCGGCTCAGCGGGGCCGCAGGAGGCGCTACCACCGGCAGCAGCTTCAGCTGGCCGGTGGCGGTGGCAACGGTCAGCTGACTACCGACCAGCAGCAGCAGCAGCAGCAGCGGCAAATCATGTCGACCGGCAAGCGGCTGGCCAAGCGCTCGATCATCGGGACCCGGGTGTGCGCCCCCGGGGCCGACGGCAAGTACTACAGCGGGGCGATAAGCGCGGTGAACACGCCCGCCTCGCCGCACCAGCCCGAGCTGAACGGCGCCCTGTCCATCACCCCGAGCACCCGGTACTCGGTGAGGTTCGACCCGGTCGCCGCGTCCCAGGGCCGGCCGCCCGACTCCAAGACCGAGTACTCGGACCGCGACCTCATCGGCCCGGGCTTCGGCTCCGTCACCGCGGCCAAGCTCGTCTCCGGCCAGAAGGTCTTCCTCACGTACAACGGCCGCGAGATCCAGGCCGAGATCGTCCAGCACCGGGAGCACCTCGACGAGGTCGACGTCGTCTTTGTGCCGCCCGGACAAGAGGCAAGTACCCCCCCGCACACTTATCTTCTGTATGCATTTACAAAAACGTCCCTGGCCCTCTTCCCGTTCTCCCACCCCCTGAGGCTACCACACACACGCGCGACATTTTTAAAAAAGCTCGGCCCACTACTCGCGCGGGGCAGCTGTTTGCGCTGCGGCAAAGATAGCGGTACGGGGCTTTGGATTTGGAACGGTGCTTTGCTCGGTTATTCCGCGCGCGCTGCACTGCATATACGCCTCTATTCACGTTCGTATAGCTCAACAGCTCTCCTCGCTTCCTGTCTGCGTCTCTGTCGCGCGCCTGCATCGCTCGAATCAAGCGCCGCTGCTCTTCCTCGATTTTTCATTTTCGTCACGGAGCAGCAGCAGCGACGGTCACGACGACGCGCGATCGAACTTTGCTTGGACTTGGACTATTTAAGCGAATCGATACACACACACACATACAGACACGCCGCGCCCTCCCGTCCCCATTGTGCGCGCGAGCAATTGCCACTCGCGCTTGTTACACTCGTTACACAGCCAAGAGCCGGCGCGCGGCGCGTTAATCGGAAAATTTAATTTTCCTGACCTCGTTCCCAAAGCGTATAGTTGGCCCATTTCGCCGCGGCGCATGTGCAGTCGGTCTCGCGGCCCCTCTTTCTCTCTCTCTCGTGCTTTCACGCGTCTCTCCGACCTCTCCCTCGCTCGCTCGCGCGCCCCCATTAACACGCTCGAGCTCGCGCTCCTCTGCGTTATATATACACACGCGCGCGATCCTGCCGCAAGCTCGATGCCGGGCGCGGCTCTCTACACCGTATCCCGATGGCACAGCGAGTCGTATGGATCGGGTGATACGTATACGCGGCTATGTAGGGGTCGGCCGGAAATACACCTGCGCGCCGGCCCTCGGGTTCGAAATAATGACCGCGTTTGACGCGCGCGATGCAGCTCACGCGCAGTGGCGGCCGGTGTCAGTCCCTCCGCGGCGGCGGCGCTCGATTGGGCAAGATCGGATTCGCGCCCCTGCGACCAAAGATAGAACCGAGCCGGCCGGCACCTTCGCGCTGCTGCACTGCAGCCAATTCCCCGCTCGCATGTATGCGCGAGCGAGTTCTATTTTTCGCCGGTATTTCGCGCGCGATTTTTCGGAGAAAGCCGGAAAGTGAGTCACGTACCGAGCGCGTACGTGAGTCACGTTTCCGCGGACAGAGATGCTGCTGCTGCTGCTGCTGCTGCGGACCGATACTTGTGCAGTCGTCAACAAGTGCGCTGGATATAGCGCGGGCGAGAGGGGCGAGGACGTCGTGTGTGCATATACGGGCGCGATCGCTCCGTGCGGGCCATTACGCGCTGCAGCCAGAGGATTATGTCACGAGTTGCCGCTGCTGCACCACTTACGAGTCGGCGGCGCGGTTAAATGGGTTACGCAAGATGGATCGCGCGCTCGATACGACGAGCCGACAGCGCCCCGGAGCTTAGCCGAGTGCAGTGTATAGTTCTGCTGCCGGCCGGCACGTTGCTATACACACACACACACGGACACGGGCGACCTGCCGAGCGTCGGCTCAACTAAACTGGATCGACGCGCCGCCGCCGCCGCCCCGGCTCCCCCGAACGATTTTATTTTCGTTGTGTCTCGAGCCGGGCGATTTTGTCGTATGCGCGACCGAGTTTCGACGATCAACGAGTCGCACAACGCGGTAAAAACAAATTGCCGATGACTTGTCGCGTGGGAGGGAGGAGGAGGAGGGCCGGTTACCGCCGTGAGTCACGAATCCGCCGACGATCCCGTCGATAAATCCATATGTATGTTCCATTAGGAAAATCGTCGCGGCCGCGCGGCGTGTAACGCTACCAAATACGCTAGATAATTACCGGCGCGCGTTTAATTCCCAAGCCTCAAGGCGATTGAATTGTATATCTCGGGATCTCGGGGCGTATCACACACTGCAGGCCGGATCGAGTCCCCCCAACTGACTCGATCGAGCGAGCATTGCAGCCGCGATCTGTCGGCTCGCGGATGTATGCGTATAGGTGTATAGACCGGCCGTCGGAGTTGCATAAGCCTTGTCCTCAGCTGTGCGTATCGGATAGTTGGGGGGTCCGCGGCTCTGGTGGTGCGCTGGTCGCGCGTATGTGTGCGCGCATTGTGCTCGAGCCCGGCTCGGTGCGCAGCTCGCCGCGCGTTGCCCGGCTAACTGGGTCAGATCGCGCGAGCGAGCGAGCGGCGTAGGTCAGCTCTCGAGCCGCGATGCAAAAGTGAGAGTATGTAGGTGCGCGCGCCAGCAGCAGCAGCAGCAGCAGCAGCAGCTCCGAACTAGAACGGCCGGCCGGCTCTAAGCCTCACCTTGGAGCTGCACAGCCGGCTTGACGCTCGAGCTCCTATCTCTCTCGCTCACTGCCTCGCCGACCATTTTATATTTGTCCCTCTCGGCGCAGTGTTTGCTCTCGGACGGCCCGAGCACCGAATAGCCGCGCGCGCGTTTCGGACGCGGAAATTCGAGGACGCTGGAGGAAAAAGCTCGAGGCGCGTTTGCTCCCAAGCGCAAGGCTGGAGATATACGTATGCGGCTTGTGCAACTTTGGATAGATCGCCATGGCTCGCGGCCGAGTTCTGCTGCGTTCGTGTATATACATGCGTAGCGTTGAACGTCTCAAGGCTATACACGCGCACACTCGCGAGTGCAGTTGTCGTCGTTACCCCGCGCGCGATCGGCTGCGAAGTCTCTCGCTGCGCGTATGCATAATAAAAGAGGAAGCGAGAATAATCGACGAGGGTAATATGACTGGCCAAACGAGTGGCCCGAGGAACAGGTGCACCTCGCTCGATTCGCGCGTCACGGCAAGCATCCCGGAAGCCAACTTTTGGCAGCGAATTCGTCGTCACCTGATTTCGAGTCCCACGGGGGGCGGGGTTGGGACGCCGCGCGGCTGAATCGGGTCGCGATAACTGTGTGCGTAGACACACACACACAGGTAGAGACGTACGGGCGTGCAGCTGAAGCGAGCGAGAGCCTGACGTTGTACAATGTCGAAAGCGAGCCGCAGACTCGTTTTAATGCCGCGGCGGCCGGCCCGCGAGGTCGTGTCGCAACGGCTAATCGCGGCTCTCGTGTCGCGCATTTTATACGTGTGTCTGTGCAGCCACGAGCTGCGCTTGCACATTACACGTATATACACACAGCTCGGCTGTGAATATATTGTAGGCCGTTGTCTCTGTCTCGAGGGCTCGCGCGGCGGTCGAGCGATGCATCGCGCGAGCCCACTGGTGCATATGGTTTTCCACACCGCGACCCTGATGGAAGCCGAGCTGCAGTGTATATAAAGCGCGCAGCTGGTCGCGCGCGGCGCGCCTCATCACCTTCGCCGATCGTTTCCAGCGCGATCGTGCGGCTAGATATATATATATATATAAGCTCGTTTATACAATGGTTGCGCGCGCGCGTGCCCTAGAACTGCAGTGTCGCGCTTACGCTGGCGCGGCCAAGAGCGAAGGAGAAGCGCGCATTGTTGCGCTTGCTCGAGCGCGGCGGAATCGAGTTAAGCCAGAGAAGACCATAAAGCGCATACCGAAACGCGCGCGAAGTACGTACAACGTTGTATAGAAGTTGAAGAACGAAACCGAAAAAGTGCGAGTTGTGCACAGCCGTGTGTTACTCGAGCGGGGGGAAGGGAGGGGGGGCGAGAATGTGGCAATCGCTCGCGAGTGGCGAAAGCGCGAGAGCAGCGCGTCAGTTTAGAAATCAATGGCGGCCGCGAACACACGACCCGATGCAATATAGACAGCAGCAGCAGCAGCTCCCACTCGAGGGCACGACGCTCACTATTGCGAAATGGCCCGCGTAAGCGCAGCCGGAACCCCCTCAGCTGACTCGCGCGTATATAGCTTTTCCCAACACTTTTCCCCCCGCTGCCGATTCAACAATGGGATATATCCAATCGCTCGATCTCGCTCGGACGGGAAATTACGGGGAGGTCCCCTCGAAGCTCCGAGACGTACTTTTTGTCGCTCCTTTCGGATACGCGTATGTAACGGTGCCGCTTGCGAGCAGGGGCCAGGCGGAAGCGCAGCGCGCGCGGGCAGGAAGTCCGGAATCCGTACGGGCCGGCAGCTCGTATGGTTACATGCGCGCTGACCGGGCAAATCGACGCGTCGAATTTTCACGAGCAACTCTCGTTCCGCGTCGCTGCGTTTGCTCGCGGCAACGTAATCGCGAGATCCCAACTACGAATGGCCTTTATTCCCTCGAGTTACATATCCGAAGCGGGATGATCGTATCGATCGCCGCGTTGTCCGCTCGTGCGTGTCGGGAACAGCGTGTACGGATGAACTCGAAGCATAGACGATCCGCGTAGTTGGGTATGCGCGGCTGCAGCGCGTAGGAATCGGTGCCAGCCGACCGGCCGGCTCGCGCGCGCATCAGGGCAAGGATTGGAGCGGCCGCGGGCGCGCGAAACGAGGTCAGTGTGTCAGCCGCTGCTGCCCGTGTGTCCGGGCTGCTGCGCGCACGCTCTCTGCTCCCTTAAGCGGCCCCGTTCCATTGCGCAACCGCCAAGCGCTCGCGAGCGCAAGCATGTGTGTGTATACAGCTCTATACGCGTGCCCGAGTTGTCGTGCGCGAAATCGGCCTTCCCTCCCGGGAGCCGCACACCCACTGGCTCCAGTATGTATATGTAGCGCGACGCTTTTATGACGGGCAGTGATTTGGATCGGCTCGAGTACGCGTATGTATATACGTTTATAGAAAGCAAAAACGACATGGTCGCGTCAGCTGTTTCGCGCGCTGTCGACCCAGCTGGTGTCTGTTGGTCGCGCGCGCGCGACCGTCAAGCGCATTATATAGACGCGACCGGGCGTCCGTGTGTGGGAACGTCTCGAGCCTTGGCTGTTGGGAATGAGCGAGTGCACGCGACCTTCGGGCCAATCGCACCCCCCCTCACTGGCGCGCGCGTGCGAGCATCGCGATTACACGTCTCTATTACTTTTATGCTCTATCGTAAATCGTATACGGCTTCGTGTAAAGATAATGAATTACATCTAAATCTGACTTTACATCGAAATCAATCTATCTATCCCACAGTATACGAGTGGAAAAAAATCCCTTTGGTAAATAAATCATTGAATGGAAGTGCGGTGAATTTTTCATGAGAAAAAAGTGAATTTGTCACCGTTTATGATGGCAAGCATTTACCGCGAAATGCAATGTAAAAAAAAGATCCGTAGCTATCGTATAACTCAAGGTAGTAAAGTGACAAATTCACTTTTATCGCGTGTAAAACATGCAGTTCCGAGCAACACATAGACTCTCCGGCGACTCGGATAAAAGTAATCCCATCAATCTGGTCGCGGTGCGTGTGTTGCGAGCACTGCGCAACTCGCCCGTGTGTGTCTGCGCATATACGGCGTTGCAACACTGTATATCATACACGTCTAGGCCGCGCGCGAGCGTTCGTCATACTTATATGCGAGCGAGAGAGAAGCTGCTGCGTTTTCGAGGGATTTTCATCGCGGGCCAGAGAGCCGCGCTCGCGGTGAAAGTGTGCGCGAGCGAGCGAGCGACTGGCCTTGCTATTGCGCGCTCGCCGCGAGCTTTTGTTCGATGGCTGCGGCGAGATAAAGAGTTGGCTCTCGGGCCGATTGCGACACGCGTCTCCCGGCCTGCTCCTAGACGAGCGCGCGCTCACACACACACAAGCGAGCGAACGGCTGGATCGAGATTTAATTTGTCTCGAACGATGCTCGACACCGACAGGTGGCAAGGTCTCCCCCCATGCCCTGACGTGTGTGTGAGTGCCCGACACTCGTTTTGCGCAACTCTCGCGGATCTGCTCGAGGATTTCGCGGCGTGTAGAACCCCCGACTTCCCGGCAACGTGATTCCGCAGCCCGAACGTACGTACGCGGGCCGGGCAAGAAAGGATCGTTGGGTGTGAGCGCAAGACAACGAAAGTGAAATCGGCCGCGGTGTGTTTCCGAGCAAGCACACACACGTATGCGAGTCAGTCATCAGCTGTGCAGGAATCGGCGGCAACTTTCGCTCGAGCGAGTCGCGTATGTACACACACGGGAAAGAAGCTCGGCGCGACCCAAATGATACCGGGACGCGGGCTCGAGCGAAGCGGGTCGTAGCCCAGATTCGCCGCCGCCGCCGCGCGCGACAGATAAGCTCGCGGCGGCGGCGGCGGGGGGAGGCTCGCGAGATATACGCACACTCGCTCGAATTATCGCACACGTACGTACACGAATACGAGCCCGACGGCTCGAAAACTCGAGGTCGCGGATTCGCGAAAAGTCGCGAGAGGTGGCAAGACTAGTGTGAAAATCGGGCGCGAGACACACGTATAGGCGAGCGCAAAAGTCAAGAGCGCGCGAGCCGCTGCACAGCTGTTGTGCTGGCCGCGCGGAGAAAGCGCCGCGCTCGAGTGTATATACACTCAGCCGGTTGCGGGGCCGATAGTGTTATTTTGTCGCGCGCGTTGCAGCGCCTTTCTCGTGGCTGCAGCAGTTGCGCGAGCCGCTCTCGAGCCAATCTCGCTGGTGCGGCTTGCGTCATGCTCTCCTTGTTCCAGGCTCCTTCGTTCGCCTTCGTGTCCGTGTGTTTTTACGATTTGTCCGTACGGAGTATGTGTGATTTTTCTTCGCCGCCGGAATATCTATATATCCTGCGCGTATTATAGAAAGCGAGAGCACGTATGTAGCGCGCCAGCTCGAATAATCCACGTGTTGGACAGAGAGAACGTTACTTTCGAGCTGCGCGTGGTATCTGTCACTGCAGCGCGGCCCGACTCTGACCCCCTTCGCCCAAACGGAAGTTCACGCGTGTACCCGTCTATATGTACCTATTGCTGAATATATATATATAGCCCCGAGAGATACACTTACTCCGACAACTCGATTGGCGAATTGTCGAATCGAGCGGAGTCCAATCAGCGCGGGTTCCAATCAAGTTTGCATCGTATAACGAGTCAATGTATGTTTAAGTATACCTGCAGCGGAGAACCGCGGCATACATATATCGCATGTTCCCAACTACTCTCGATGAATATATTAGCGAGTCAGTTTAATCGTAATAGGCGCAGTCTCGCGGATTAATCGTAAACACAAGGAATTGCCGAGCTGCCGGGGGGAACGCGACAATGATATATATTAATCGTCGCTCTGGGACTCTGTGCAGATGGATTTTCGAAAGAGCCGCATACGCGCGACGGAAGGTGTTATGTGTGTACAGCTGAGACCGGGAGAGGGAATCTGGCAGCTAGCGATCGATGACGTCACGCTCGCGCGGCGCTCCACGACACACTGACACCGATCGGCGCGCAGCCGGCCGGCGTATATCCGCGCGCGCGCGGCTGCAAAACACACATACGCGTTACTCCCGAGATCTCGCGCGCAAATACACGCGTGTTGCGTATGGGCCGTGACGTGTAACCCGGCCCGCGCACATATACACATCCTCGCGCATATCCGCCATGCCGATCTCCTCGCCGCGGTCCGTCCGCCGAGTGAGCTCGCGTGCGACTAAGCAGCAGCGCCTATTGAAAATCGGTACATTAGCCCGAAAGGACACTATAGCGCTTACGCGTAATTGACGTATTTATACGTCACGGGCGAACGCGAGAGTCGCTTTGTGTGTGCGTATGTAAGCTAGCGCGCACGGCGTGCGGGTATACGCACACACGTACCTATTAGCGAATGGCGGTCAATGGGTTAGTCGGGCGTTTTTAAATGACTCAAGGCAGCTCGCGCTCGCTCGCTTGCGCGCCCATCGATCTGACTCGACGTGCGCGCACTCGGCAGCTATCCGTGTGCAGTGCATACACACACACATGTACGCTCCGCTGTTAATTGTCTCGCCGAGATTAAAGTCTCGCGCGACCTTAACGCGGCGTTTTTGTCGCCCGTATACATATATGCAACAGCGGAAAAGGCGAGGCTCGCGAGCCGCTCGAGTGTGTATGAGTGTGTATATTGGCCGTGTGGCGAGCGCTCGGGTGGAAAGACGCGCCGAGACGAAGGGGAGACGGCTCGCGCGGGCGGTACCCGTAATCCGACCGAGCCGCGATCGAGCGTGGCCACGCTCTTTTCCGCTCGGCTCCCGCTCGATATGCGCTCTCCCCACCCGCAGTGTCTCCCTACCCGCGACGCCCGGATCGGCTCGATCGCACTCCAACCTATATTGTACACACTCGAAATCTCAAGTCGATGGGATAGACTAATGTTCGATTTAAAAGCTCGTGTGACGATTTGCCAATATTTCAGTGGAATTTTTTTCGTTGGATCGCCAAGTTCGTTGCACGTGTATCGATCCCGTATGATTTCTCGAGGCTGCCGATAGGAGGTTGCGCTGGTGGGGGATATAGTATCGATGCACACGATTATCGATGATTCGCGAAGCGGCGCGTGATACACCGGCCGGCAAGAGGTCCCTGCCCCTCGAGCCGGCCGATCGCTCCCCGCGCGTAGCGTATAATGCACTTACCCGCGGGTGCACGTATACACACACACACAGGGGCTGGCTCGTGTCGTCAACTGGGCGAGCTCGAGCGCGTTACAATTCACATATCTCAAGCATTGCCGTACGCGCGTCGGGGCAAGAGGTTTTTTTTTCCTCCGCTGCTGCTTTCGCCCGGTAAGCGCTTTTCATGTGAACACACGCGCGGTAATCGCGGCTCCACGTTCGCGTGCATGCGTATATGTGCGCGCATAAGTATACACATGCGGACAGGCGCGCGCGCGCGCGATGCAGGAGAAAGCCCATACACCGGCCGGCTAGCGTATACACGGGCGCGCGCACGCGAGCGGCATTAGAGTCGTAGTCGTATATACGGCGGCTCGCGCGCGGAGAAATATTTAATAAGAAACTAGAGGCCGGGCGGGAAGCGGCACCGCCAGCGGGGCTCGCGTGTGCATCGCCGCCGCGGCCCGCACACAATAATCCTTTGTTCGCCGCGCGCGAGTGCGTTTATGGAAATGTACAGCTCGCGGCCACCGGCCGGGGGAGCAAAGAGAAAAAAAAAACGACGCTCGATTGAACACTCGGCCCGTTATATATATATATTCGGACGGCCAATGGTCGTCCGCGGCAACCGCAACCAAAGTCAAATGTAGAAAGTTGCTGTCGCGTTGTGTGTGTGTGTGTGTGTGTGACGAAGGAAGGAAAAAAATCACGGCTGCACGCAGAGCCGTGTAAGGGAAAGACGCCGGTCGCGGGTACTGCACGTGTGTCAGCTGGTCGCGGCCTTAGCGTGTCCTCGCTGCCGCACACTAACACACACGTTGCAGCGGAGCGCGCGAATTACTCACGTTCAGGTGCGCTGCAGCTGGCCGCACGTGCGGCGAAAGTCCCGCGAAACGCGCGCAACAAAGAAACATCCTTGGGGCGCGGATAGATTCGCGCTCGGCTAGGCTCTCTCGCGAACGGCCCCGTTACTTTGCACGCGCGCGCGCACGCTAAGCGTAATTGTCCTGGCCTCCTCTCTCCCGGGCTCGTGCCCCCCCCCCACCCCACCCCACCTCACCTCTCTATCTCCCGCAATACACCAGCTCTAATTCCCGGATACGCGCGGCCCATCCTAGCCCGCCGCAGCCCGTTTCTTTCTTCGCCTGTGCGGCTGGCTACTTTTCTCGCTTTCGAGAAAACGTTTATTACACACCGCCGCCGCCGCCGCGCCTTTTCCCCGTTTCAACCACTGTCAATCTGGGTTAAACCGAGAGCCAAGCTTCGTTTTGCCCCGCTCCGCTCTTCATCATCTACATTATCTACGCCATGGATACACACGATTATACATATACGCACCGAAGCGATCTCGAGCCGCCGGCACAGCACGTGCGGTGTTTAATCGCTACTGCAGCGCGCCCCACATCATCATCAACCGGGATATTTCCATCCGCGGACGCGCAAAAATTCGTTTCGATATTCCGCTTGGATTAATTAGCGGCGACGTCGTATAATAAGTATAAGTACTCGCCGAGTTTTGTTTGAACTGCGCGCGCGCATCTTGTATACGACTCGCTCTCTCGGCAACAGCTTGTTTTTGTTTATACGTGCACGCGTCAATGTCCCAGGAAACACGGAGCTCGCATTTATTTTTATCGAAAAGCTCCCGCGACCGATAAGCCCGCGCGCAACACACGCATATATGCAGTGCGCGCGTGAATGTGAGCGCCCGGGGTGTTTGGACGAAAACAGAACTGACAGATGGCTTTATTGCGCCGGCGCAGGTCATTGGGCTCTCGACCGGCCGCGCGATTGTCGCGCGGCCGATTTCGGACTGCCGCACAATCGGCCCGGGTTTAATCGCTCGTGCTGCATCGGAGGATTACTTATATATACAGTTGTACAGCTCGGCGGTGCGTGTTGGTTCAAGTGGCCGCGTATAGCCGCGCCAACATCGTCGCTTCTTTGTTATCTCTCAAGTATATATATGTGTGTCATTGCGCTGGCTCACATTGTAAATATATGTGTGTGTTTGTGTGTATATAAAGACGTACATGCAGCCCGATGCGCAGGAGCTGTGTGTGTGTAAGCGCGAGCTTCCGTATCTCGATTGGCCGTGATACGCTCGAGTTCAATATATCGAAGTGCGGAGAAAATACTCATTTCACACAGTGAATCAACCACTTGGGTGAATACTTACTCGGAGGCTCGATGACTTGGTGATGCGCGGCCGCGGCGAACGAGCTTACCTCCTGGAAATTATAGCAGGGGGATAAAAGGTTGCGGGAGCTCGGAGTTTCCCGAATAATCCGCGGACGGCTTTCCCCGAAGCCAATTTATCGAGGAAAATTGCCGAGCCGAACGTCGCGCGTCGAAGAAGAAGAAGGAAGAGAGACAAAAGAAGAGAGCCGAGGATCGGCACGCGCGCGAATCAGCGCTCGAGTGTGACTCTCTCAGCTGATTCATCGCGAGAACCGGCTATGCAGTTGCGGGAACGCACACACGCGCGCGCTTGCATCGTGACAAAGGCTATCCTTGAACCCCCGGCGTTCCTGCAAGCCCGAAAAATTCCGTCGCCTCGCAGAGAGCGAGCGTTGATCCCCCCGCTGCAGTCAGTCAGTCCCCCCCCCCACCTGTGCGCCGTCCGAATCCAAACATCGTGCGTTGCGACCAAGCAAATCGCGCGTTTGTCTTCTCCTCGCGGCTGCGGGAGAACAGCCGAGAACACAGCTCGCTCGCGCGCGGATATTCCGGGACGTGAGAACACCGCTAACTTTCGTGCCACTTTTCCGGCTCGCGCGCGCGCGCAAGCGGCTTTTCCCTCGCGGCTGCGGCTGCGGCCCATCCTCGACGCGAGCCTCCTCCCCTTTGCCGAGCCGACGCGCGGCCTTCTCCCCCGGACACGACTGCAGCTTTGCTGCCGTGCACCGCAACGGGGGTATAACGGTATTGTCATACGCAAGATTTTCCTCCGGTTTCGCAACGGCTGCGGAACTCGAGCGCACGGCTTGCGCAAGACAATCCGATCGAGAGTGAGCTGGAACGAGGAAAAGAAAAAAAAAGAGTGCGTGTATGTATCGGAGCGAAGGGGGGATTCACGCGTGCCTCGCTCCGTATAATAAACAGTTATCGGGCGCTCGCGTTGTGTATACGTTGCCGCAGCGCAGCACGGCCGGAATGCGCCGTGTGCGAGGCGATCCCCTTATCGCGCGGCTCTCTCGGCTTTTCGACGCGGCCATCGTCCTCGCGGACCGGCTGACGCGCGGCCTTTCGACAATCGCTCGGGTTTCGTGCCTTATCGACACTCCCAAGCCACGACCGACCCAATCGTCTATATATATATACGTACGGGAGAAGTTGCGCCAACGTTATATTATACACACTATGGCGCGCCGCCGGTTCGCGGATCGAAAGATCGAGGTGTGCTGCACTTTCACCCGCCGCCGCCGTGTTCTATTAGGCGAGCGAGCGAGCGAGCGGCGGTGTCGCAATCGCCGCGCCGGCGCGAGAGATGCAACGCGCCAGCCCCGATTTTATTTCGTTAATTATGCCCAAGGCCTTCCTTTCGTTCGCGTGCGCGCGAGATCCCCCCCGCGGTGGCGAAACCTCGCGCGTTATTAATTGGCCGCGCGCGAGAGCCGCTAATTAACGTACGCGCCCGATTTTCGCGCCGGAGTATGCTTATTATATTACATTCTCGCCCCGGCTCTCGCTTTCTCGATCGCGACCACCGGTAAACTCGGCTGTTTCGGGGGGCGCGTCGAAAAAACGACGTCTCGCGGCGCAAGGATTGAGCAATTGAACGCTCCGCTCGCGCCGGGCGTATAATACAACCGAGCGAGGAATGCGCATCGGATCGCGCAAGGTCGGGGCCCCCCCCCCCTTTCCGAATAATCGCGACTGCACACGTACATACAGCTGCGTGCGTTGCAGCTCCGGGGGCATTGGACTTGCGAGGCGCAGGTGGCTGCACGTGCAACCTTTGTCCAAGCGCGAGTCTCCCTATCCGTATACACACTCGGCGCGCAGGTTCCCCTCGACCCGCCCGTGTGTGTGTGTAGACGCACATGTACGGATACCATTGCAGGGCTCGAGTTTCTCGGGGCGAGCCGCTCCCGAATTTTCTCGCCCTCCCCATATACCCCGGCGGGATCCTTGCCGCGAGTCTAGACGAAAGACGATCCTCCCAGACGTTTCTGCGAGATCGGGACGCGCCCGGGGGGTATCGCTTGTCGAGCGGGATTCTCGCGATCGCACACACGTGCTCGCCCGGTGAGTTTGCGCAATACCCAGGCGCGATAAGCGCTCGATCCGCGACAAACAAAAAAGTATTTGGAAGAGCGGAAGCTCGAAAAGCCGCGACAAGCAGCGGCCGGCCGCAACCTCGAGCGACCATTTCCCCCGCGCGCGGTATACGCTGTGAATACATATATGTATACGAGGAGCCGCGCATATCCGGCTATGTATATTATATACATATACAGTTGGCCCAGTGCTCTTCCCTTTTGCTTGGCTCGCGCGCTATCGCTCAAAGGTCAACGACTCTGTTTCTCCTCGCGCACACAGCAGTACGTAACAGCTCACACGATCGAGAGAGCTCGCGCGCGACTGCGTGGCTCGAGGAAATTTGAAAGTCGGCCGTCCGCATGCGATGGAGAAAGTGCGAGTGTGTGTATATACCTACGTGTATACACATAGGAAAACTGCATCGGCCGTAGCAGCTTAGTTTCTATTTCAGCAGTGAGCGAGCGAGTGAGTGCCGAGTTGCGAGCGCCCAACACAACACACACACAGATACGAAGAGGGGGAGGACCGTTACGCTATCGCCATGGTGTGCAGTGCGGTATATATACATGTATACTGCACACCGCAGCTCGAGCGAGCGGCTCTTTCACCGCGAGCGAGCGAGCACCGGTTCCGCTATAATCTCGCGGCGCGCGCACCGCGGCGAGCGACCTTTCTCCTCCTTGCAGCGAGCGCGCGCGGCTCTTTTCTTCGGCTCCGCGTATAGTAGCGCCAATTGCAGCTCGCCCCCAGCTGTTTCGACCGGCTGACTGCTCAGCCCCCCTTCCCCGATACTGTTTTTATTCGCCGGCCGGTTTATCGCTCGTTCATCGCCTCGCTCTCCCTCCCGCGGCCGCTCCTTCTTCTTCTGCTTCTTATGCTTCTTCGCTCGTCAACACACACACCGTTCGCTCCTTCTGCACCACGATTGCACCTCGGAGTCCTTTGTAAATCCGAATCGATGGGGATTCGACGCTCATATGACGAGTCAAGTCTTAATTCCTTGCCCTCGAAGATTGACATGGTACAAATTGGATAGGTTTGGAGACGTTGTCATGACAAACCATGACTAAACTTTCCAAAGTGCTTTTTGGATACCTCAATAATTGCCGTACACACGGCCGTTCGGTCTGACGTTTCGATTTACTGGAGAAATTCTGCCAATTTGTTCCCGTTTTATGCCCAATTACAATATCTATAGAAGTCCCATAGATATCCATATACTATATGGATGGAGAAAAAGGTTATATATTTATCGGATATCTGCGAGAAATCGAATCACGTTAAATTAAATGTCTATATGTGTATGTCTATTCTTGAGGTACTCAAAAAGCATTTGGGAAATTTTCCTCACGATTGGTCACCCGACAACGTCTCCTAATTAGTAAATATTCAACTAAAAATTATTAAAATTCTTCAGTTAAACATTAACTAAATAATACATTTTCGTAACTTTCCATACCGAGAAGTGGTAGTCTTTTTAGATTGAGAGTGTGTCGCAAGGCTTATTTTTGTTGAATCGGCTATATATACACACACACAAAACCGACCACCGATCGAGTCCAACTTGCCACACGAGATCCTCTACACACGAAAGCCGCGACTGACACCGAGAAGAAAATCTTTGACTTTCGGTTGACCCACGAATCCGGCTCGTTTCGATATTTTGCTCCGCACTTTCTCTCCGCTCCAGCCACGACAGTATACGTCGTGTGTATATACACGTACAACACAAGCGTCGGAAAAGCGTGTATAGGAACATAGGAACGATTGGCCATAGCGATTACCGTAGCTCGTTTGTCGAAAAAATATGATTGCTATGCGCACAATGTGCGTGCGCGAGTCGAGGAGTATATAAGTGAAAAAAGTGGTGCGCGCGCGCGCGAGTGTCGCAACACGCTCGGAGCTCGGTCCCGGCGCGGTGTACTTTCGTTTTTCCCGCCCCGGTCGCGCGGCTCGGCTTACGACACGATTGCTTTGCCGCGATTATCCAATTACCTACTCCCCCACCTCCACCACAAAAGCCTCACCGAAATCCAACTATTCAAATCTATTGTATCTCGGGCGTGCACTATATAAGTACTCGCATACTTGCTCAGGCTCGCGTTCGAACTCCACATATGTATATGCGCACCAGGGGATTCCAATCCTCTCGATTCGCGAGCTCCGCTTCTGCGTCATCTCGATTCCGAGAAGAGACCGGCGAGTCGGTGCGGCCGCGCGACTCGCTCCAACCTGCCGCCGCGCGGTCCTCGACCCTCGCCTCCCGGAGCCAAATTTGCCAGCCGCTATATACGCCGGGTATACAAGAAAAATTGCCGCCGGCTCATCTTAGGGAAAAAGACTGATATATACGCCAGAGGTGGATTTTTATTCGATATTTTTTTATCCGAGCCAACGAACAAATTCTTTTCCCCACAACATTCCGACATTCGGATTCGGGTTTATACACATTAGGATATAAAAACTGCTTGTAATTTTGTGACAGATTGAAAATAAACAAAATAAAATAGTCGCATTTGGTATTCGTGAAAACGTATGCGAGAAACTCAAGCTTCCAGTGATTACAAGATGGCAAATGTATATATGAAGCAAAGAAAGTATATCTGTCGAGTTAATTTTGAAAGAGCTGACGAGCGGGCAAACGATCTCTCAGCCGATGCTCCCGGATTGATCCACTCGCGTCATACACGACGCAACCAACACACACACACGGGAAGATACAGTTTTAGTTACGCGGCACGCGCGGGGAAAGCGAGAGAACAGCGAGGCTGAAAATATGGGAAAGCCCGGCACTAACGGGGCGAGCGCGCGTTACATATATACCGAATACGTGGGCGCATTTATACACATATATATGTACGTATAACGTGGAAAAAGAGCGGCGGCTCGGAGCGATGCATATATATAGCGAGAGGAAGAAGCGGCAGTGCGGCGGCCAAGCGCGCGAGTGTGTGCATGAGTACGTGCGGGAGAGAGTGGGAGAGCCGGCACAAAAGCGCGAGTGTGTGTGTGAGCGCGCGGAGACACGTGGAGCCCGAGTGCAATGACGTAGTCGGTATGCCGCGCGCCGGTTACTTCCCTCTCCCGTCGCGCCGCGCTTCGTCCGCCGCCGCCGCCGCCGCCGTCGTCGCAACCGCAACGCGCTTATCAGTGAGCAAGCGAACGTCGCAGTTGCGCCAGCTACTTTATATATGTGTGTGCTGCCGCTGAGGCGCGCGAGAGACACCCGAAATATAAACCCTCCACCCTTCGACGGCTCGTACAAGTCGGGGTGGGTGTATATACGAGGGAAAGCATCATCCCACCGAGAAGGAGAAGGAGGAGATGGTAATAACAATTGTTGCTTTTGTGATTGCAGGGCGTGATGAATCTGACGAAGCGCATCGACGAGGTGAGGCTGCTGGAGTCGCGCAAGAGCGCGAGGCTCGCCGACACCGACACCGACTTTGCCCGGCTCGCCGACGTCGGCTCCGACCGCAAGCGGGCCTCCTCGCACTCGATCGACGTGCCACAGGTCATCGGGTGAGTAATCCTCCTTATAAATTTGCGCGTTATCTATGGGACGCTCGGCACGACAGCCACTGGGAGAGAACAAAGAGCGAATGCAACACAATTTGCGACGTTGGCTTTTTATTCGCGCCGAGAGGATCAGCTGCGCACGAAGATTATAAACCAGCTCGCTACTCGACGTGAGCCGGCTTTTTCCCGCGAGCTGTTTCCGGGCGGCCCGGCATCACTTGTACACACACAATTGCCAGTGACAACTTTTTTCCTTCCTCCTCTGTCGATACCTCGCGCGTGTGGTTTTTCACGATCGTCGTTTTTTTCTCTCCCCCCTCCTTCGAACAATTAAAAACAAGAGTGCCGGTACGTTCGTAATTGGTAAAAGTGTGGGCTTCGGAGCGTGCGATCAAAGCGTGGTCGGTCGCGCGCACGTGTGCGCCGCGTATTCACACACACACGGAGAGAGACGTGGGAGACTCGACCGATTAAATATAGACCACCGGCCGATAATCGATATACACGTATATATAGTATGGCGTCGATTCTCGCTATATTTACGCGGCCGATCGCGGATGCATCAGGCTCGGGATGTTCGAACGAGATCCACCGGCAAGTTGCAGCAGCGAGTATATACGTCAGCCGATGGGATATCGGTGTTTTTGTACGATTTGTTTGCGCAAATGCCGTGCGCGATGCTGCTTCTTAGCCGACGCGTCATGCACATATCGCACACGCGTCCATCGCCAATCTGTGTACGCGTGCGCTCTTCTACGCATCAACTCCGATAGAGACGGCCGAGCGCGAGTCGCGGAGTATATTTGTGTACGCGTTTTCGCGCGTCCGACTCTTTTAAATTATTCAGTACGACCGCGGTATGTAGGCGCGGCTTCTCCCACGCGGATCACCCGAGATACGTTGGAATCTTCCGAGACAGACGATCGCGAGGGATCTGCAGGTGCAGTATAAGGGGGTCTCGCGCGTGTGTGTTTGTAGACGAGATTTGCCGCAGGTGTCGCATTCGGAGGTAATTTAAATGAAGCCCTTCCGAGTGTATACGGGGTCGCTCCGCCGGAGCGATTAACCGGCTGCTCGCGACGTGTAAAGGGGCAAACAAGCGTTGCCATTGCAGGTTACGTGTAGAGTGAGAGGAGAATTAGAAGGAGTGTACGCTCGAGCGATGCCATGGGAAAAGCGAGTGCGCGACCACGAAGTGGCCTGGCAACGAGTGTATATCGAGACTCGCCAGACCGGCTCACCCTCGCGTTCTCCTCGCCACCTGTCCTCCGACCCACAATAGGCCCGTAGATTCGCCCGAGAACCACTACACACACACACACGCACTTGGACGATTTGGACGCGATTGTTAAATAGCCATGCGCGCACGCGTGTTTTTTCCCTTGGCAACTCGAATCACCGGGGCTAAATTATATATCGCACACCTCGCGCATTGTTGCTTCGATCCTACATATATATAATATGAATAATGCAACAGGTAGGATCGTATATGAGTTGCAGGCCGTTCTGCCGTTGCGATCCACACAAATGCGCTCGCGCGTCCAATTAATGCAGCAGCGTCTCGGTTTTCCGACTACTCGTCCGGGAAAAGCCTGCACTACACCGAGGGTCGAGCGATTTCTCTTTGGCCCTGGGCGCGCGCATACTTCCCCCTATAGCGTCAGGTAAAAAGACGAAATTCGTCCGCCGTTCGTTGGCTCGCGCGTACGAATATCTTTGCGCGATGGCCGTGAGGGGATCCGAAGAAAGGAAAAATGAAGAGAACGTATAAGATTTGCCCCAGCCGAAGTATACACTACAGGGGGAAGCGAGGGAAACTTCGGAGGAAACTTCCGTGGTGGGCCGCGGCCAACAAAGGAACACTCGTGTCCTGGAACTGCGCAGTTTTCTCCCGATTTTCCCCTCCTCGGGCTCGTCGGGCTCGTCCCCGCGGCGGGAGAGAGGAGCCCGCGCGTTGTATTACAGCTCTCGCTGCAGCAGCGCTCTTTAAACGCGCGGAATCTCGCCGGACAAAAACGCCGGCCGGCCGGCCGGCGCGCATTAGTTTAAATGCTACCTGCGCCGCTGCAGCTGCGGCCAGTGTGTATATGTATATACGCACGGTCCCCCCGAGCCGCGGGAGAATAGACAGAGAGACAGAGACAGGGGGGCCCCCGGAATATCTATCCGCGCGCAACAAAGGGAGGAAATCGGCTCTCGGCTCGTAAAGTGCACGTGCAGCGGCCGGGAGAGGCCGCGCGTACTTTTGCGCCGCGTCCGTCGTCGTTTAGGTATCTACGCGAGGTATACACACAACGCAGCCCTTTGGCGACTTTTTTTTACCCGCTAGCCCCCTCGCTGCTTTTTTTTTCTTCATCTTCTTCTCTCCACGTCGTTTTTTTTTCTTACCTATCACCCGGCTCGAGGCTGCAGCACCTGTTGGCCTCCCGACCGACGAATCGACTCGCGACGGCCTCCGTAACCCGAGCCTCCAAAAATTCTCAGCCGCCGTGCGTATAGAGGGAAGCTGCGCGGGGCTCCATGTTGGGCTCGAGGCTGCATCCGCCGGTCTGTTGCCGGGGGCGCGGCCGCGGCGGCGGCGTCACACAAAAATACGATTGCGACGGAAATAGCGTTGGACGGGCGGCAAGGACGCGGGAGGATCGTTGAACCTGCAGCGCGAGCCCCGTACCGATGTATCGCGTCGTAAAACCGTTACGACCTACACGACGAGGAGGAGGAGGTTGGAGCGGCCCGGAAGTCGCGTCCATCGCTACGTATATACGCGTGCGTACCGGGGATTTCCCGTGTATTAAGCGGCCCGTGGCCGCTCGAGTCGAAACCGCTCGCTTTCGATTGAGAAATCGCCGCGCAGTGAAAGGAGAGCTACCGCGGCTCGAAAGCCACATAGTGAATTAACGCCGCGACTCGACCTTCCACTTGATACTAATAATCAAGCGAGCGAGCCAGCAGGTTCTTAACTATCCATACCGGGTTTCCCACTGGCCTTGCTCTCTCTCTCCGTCTTTCTCGATCTCCCACGAGCGACCGTCTAAACTAGTCGTACGTCACGCGCGTCACTGTTTGAACAAAAAAACTCCGCTGTAAATTTGAAGGATGTCCCACGCGGCGGTATGGGATCCCGCGGATGAACTCGTTATCGCGCCCGAGGAAATAACAATTGGGGGGGGGGGGAGGGGACAGTTTGACCACGTTCAGCTTGGCGAGACGACGCGGTGCTCGTGGTGAACCAAACGTGAGCGATGTACCGGGGCTTTGGCGGCTGTGTATCACGCGCTCGGCCGACCGGAAACAACCCGCGGCCACAGTTTCGTGTCGTGATTGCACTCGTACCCGCGCGTGGAAACGCGTACAGCCATAGACAGGGAGAGAATCGAAAGCACGTAGTTTACATTTGGCCAACAACGAAAAAAAGGCGTTTGTTCGACAAAGCAAAGCTAAATCGGAGCAACGCTCCCTATTGGTCCGTTTTCTACTTTTACGCGGTGTGGGTTTCGGATGACGATTGCCGGGTTACGCCATCCCGTAGCTCCGCATAGCTTTTCCCAATGGCCGGGCCAAGAGAGCCATATAGGCTTTTCCCCGTGGCGCGCGTGATTAATCGCTCCTCGGCCGCGCTCGGCAGCGCGTTGGAAGTATGACGAGCTCGTTTGCCGCGGCTGTGTGGCGTCGTCGATACATGTGCGTTTCGAGGGAACGGCTTCGGGAAAAGAAAGAAACTTTCTCTGCCGCGGAAAGCGAGCGATTAGGGCTCGCTCCTGTACAAGACCACTGCCAAGCTCGTCCGGCTGCCGATAGGTCCTGCAAGGGCTGCACGAATACAAATTCTCTATGTATACAGCGGGACAAAGAGCTTGTAGGAATCGAGGCGCTTATGATATATATATATATATGGGTAGCGACGGGAATCCAGACGGCTGGGCTGGCCCGTGCTCCCCCGTACAGAGCCGAGCGTAGAAACCGGGGGGAGGCGCGTCTTGGCTGGTAGTCGTCGGGGGAAATTGGGTCAATCAATAGCGAGTCGGTCGCGCGGGCGGCTCTCCGCTCCGCAGATATGGGTCAGGTGCATCGTTGCGCTCCCGCTCTCGACTCCCGTAGCGCCTCGCGCCTCCCACGTACACTATTCAGCTACTGCACCTATGCTTCTCGCGTCTCGTACGACACGCGGACCGCGAGATATTTATCAGTTCGGGGCCCGAATCAAAGGGAAAACCGGTTAGCTCAAGGGGGCAAAGATTTTCATGTATATGTATATACACCGCGAGGAGGCGCATTAAACGAATCGCTGGCGCTGCGACCTCAATGCGCGCCAACGATAAAAAACGAGCCGAGCGTTATACACACACACACACGGTAATGGGTGATAACGGCCCACGGCGAGCTCGGGCCGGTCTGTGTGTGCCTACAGCTCCAGATAAAGATCGGAAATGATTAGGTGCGCGAGCGACGTTGTGCAATTACACACACTTGAGTCTCGCTCTCGAGTTATCTCTCGCGCAGCTCCGTATATACGTACACACACACGGGGGAATCGAGCGTACAGCTGTGGGATCGAGCGGGAAGGGGAATCGAGAGACGGGCCGATTCGATGTAATACAACTCGCGCGAGCTACCGGCAAACTCCCGATACGCGTGGGGGATGAGTCGCGGGCGTGAAAGATCGCCGCGGCAGGAAAAACGTACTCGCGGCTTATGCGTGTAAACAGTGTATAATGCAGACGACGCGTTGGATTACGAACTGGCGCTCCGCGGCGGTGGATGAATGGGGCCGCGCGCGCGTTCTCTCGGCTGCTGTATTCGGGTCGCGGGGCGTTCCGCCGTGTGTGTACTCCCGTATATCCACTTGTCAGCCTGTTCGAGCCTCCGCCAAAGTACGTGTTTTCGTGCGTGGGGGGTGTGTATACACACACTGGAGGATCGTACGAAAAAGAAAAGGCCAGTGGCGCACCGGCTCGTGGGTGTGTTATAGTGTGGTACACGTAATAGCCGTAAACGAGCTGCGAAGCAGCCGACCGGAGTTGGCGCGTACGTAGCTCGGGCCGCGCGGTATACATTATACCGCTACACAAACACACACCCACGTATATACACGCATCTATTGCCACAGCTCCGAGCGACGTCCTGTTACTTTCTCGAGTCTCGTTCACGCGCGTATACGCACCGTTACTTTCTTACGTCGCGGCCCGCGGCCGCTCGACCCACTTGCGCCCGCAAGCGCATCAGCTTCCCAAATGTATGTGCATCTACAAATCCCCCCGAGTACGACCTTTAATCCGCGCGGCCCTCGATACGTACATTCGACACTCGCGAGCGGGTATCACGTGTTGTACATATGAGTATAATAGGCGCGCGTACGTAAATGTAATTCCTGAATTCCGCGGCGGCTCGTAAACAATCGTATCGCGCGTATGTAACGTCCGAGCGATGAAAACACGCTTTCGCGTCACACACACACACGCGCGTACACTTGCGTCATAAAGTCGGCGCGAAATTTCATCATGCGCTCCGCGGCGATCATAACAAGCCATGGGCACATTAATAGGAGAGGAGGAAAACAACAAAAGGCAAAAGCAACAACACGGCAAATTGGTCATGGTATACGAACGCGTTAGCATTCGTCTGTCGCCGGCGCGTCCCTCGAAAAAAGCCAGATCGAGAGTATGATGATGATGATTTGTATATATATGCAAGCGGATAGCTAGGCAACCTAGACACGCTCGCGCGCGACTCGTTGCGACCTTGGCATATGTGCGCGCTCGCGCATATATATACGTATACACACGAACCGAGAGAAAAATGTGTGCCAGTGTGCCGCGCGCCGCCTTTGCCACCGCTGCACACCGGGCGCAATCGCGCTCATGGGTATGCTCTGCCGCGTCGCAAACATATGCGCATTCGCGAGCCTGGGGACATACGCGGGACGGAGGAAAAACACATTGCGCAGAAATATCGTTTTTCTTCGCCTTCCGCGACCATGTGTACCGCGTCTCATCCGGATGCTCGAGAGAGAGATCGAGCTTCCGTCGAGCGATTGTCGTGTGGACAGGGTAATGAGTCGTTGAATAGAAGAAGAGCGCTAGCGTTATTTAGTTTTCTGCACGTATATCGTATGAAAAAGCGCGTTTCGCGCATCTATTGTCGAAGCGAATCGGGGAAGGGCCTTGGTGGGATGCCAATGGAGAATCCTCGCTGATTTATCAGGCTTCGATCCGCCATCCGACCCCGAAGACACATTCGAGGCTCCGCCTCGCGCCCGGCCCCACGTCCTTCGTATACAGTGAAAAGAAAAAAGAAAAAAAATCCGTCCGCGAGTCGTAAAGCTCGGAATCGCGTGAAAAAATGCCCCGCGAGCGAAAGCTTGTCTTCTCTCGTTATATCGGCGCGCAACAAGTGTACTCTCACTCGTTCTGTCGTAAATCGCGCACGGCTATATATACACCCGGAGATTTTACGAGAAAGAGAGAGCGATGTTCGATGTATATATACTTATATAGCTGTGGCGAGCTTGCGCAAGCTTCGCCGGCCGGTGTGCAGCAGCCTACGTATCCGGAAGCGCACGCATTGCATGTACATACCGCCCCTGATTGACGGATCTTTGCGTCCTTGCCACCGTCGTGATCGTGTGTACATACACAGGCGCGCGCGCGGATCCGTGCAAGTCACTTTCGAGCGGAGCCGATCCGGCTTGACTCCCCCTCCCCCGCGGCCACCACGGCTTCCTTCTCCCCCGGCGCGGATCGATACCCGTATCTCCGTCATCTACACACGCCATGCAAATCCAGCCGCGGCAATTAGGCTCGCTTCAAAGCTCCTTCAATCGGATCTATGTATAGCCGCCGCCAGGACGCCAGGTAAAGTGCGCGCACCAGGGGCTCGAGCTCGAATAACGACACGACGACGGCTTTGTAAAAGCCACTATGCTGCAACCGGGCCAATTGCAACGGCCGCGTTTCTCTCGCGTACCGCTAAATTCATTTTATCCCCTTGTCTACGCGCATTTAACGTTGGACGGAAGAAAAACAGTGGTATTCGCGAGTTGATCCGGCTCTACAATCCAACTGCAGGCGGTGCTTGCGGGCTTGGAAAGAATCCGAACTGACGGGAATTTGGTGTCGCGCGCCAAAAGCAACGAGACGTTTCGAGGCTGAATCAGCGACGGATCCCCGCGTTGCCACGTGCATTATCCATCTGTATAGCTGCCCGGGCGGCTGTCGCGGCGCGGCCGGACCTCCTTGTTCTATATACTCTAGTATACGTGCATCGTACTGCTCTCGACCATTAAATCGGCTCTCCGTTTGCATATATACGATTATATCTATAGAAACTTCAAGAGAGTATTAAATTGGGCAATAATTGCGAGCCGAGCCGGGTGATTATATACCCACAGCGGCGGGGGCGCGACAAAGCGGCCGCGGCTCGGCAAAAATTACCCAACGCTGCAGAAATCACGGCTTGACGACAGCTGTCGCGTAGTCGATCCGGCCGGCGCGCGCGGCTGCTCTTGCGATATGGAGCAACGAGCAACGCTGGATCGTTTCGGCGCGCCGGGTCGGATGAATCCGCGCGAGCTGAAAAACGTATGTATACGCGAAATTAGACGCTCGAGCCCGTGTGAGGCATCATAGAGGCTTGCGCGTGTGGCTGCTCGGGCTAGTGACAAATTGCTCTTGGGGTCGGGGGGTACAGAGCAGCTCACAGTGGGGAAGGGGGGCTACGGCGGCGTCGAGTCGAATCGGGGTCGATCGATGCAGCTCGCAGCTATACGCCGCGCGCCGCCACCGCCGCTATATGTACACGGCACGCGTACACACACACACACACACACGGACTCTCCTCCGGCTCGAGTCGTTGCAAATGGGTCAGGTACACGGACGGGCTCGACATCCCGAACGCGCGCGCCGTTGCCGGCCGGCCCGACTCTCCCCCTCTCCCCCGTGCGGGGCGCAGCTTGCGAAAAAGCTCGCTCGGGTGGGGTGGGAGGAGGAATCGCCGCGGTCAATATAGCCCTGGTGGGGGGAGGCTGCACTTTTGGGCAGGGCTAACTTGTTGAGAGGGAGCGACGGGGGGAGGGTGGGTGGGCGAGCCGCCGCCGCCTCGAAACTAGGACAATGGGTCGCGAGAGCGGCGTGTGTACGTGTACGTGCATCGCGCGTATATGTACGAGCGGCACGTGTCCGCACACCGATGCAGCGCCGGCCGGCGCGCGGCTGCACACCCACCCACCACCCCCGAAGAGCTTCCTCGTCGTCGGCGCCGCGCGCCACCGAAGGACGCCCGCCCCCACCCCGCTCTCACACACGCGCGCGCTCTCGTGCAACCTTCGCCCGACCTTTGTCCGCGAGACCTGCGGCCGCCACCTCTCCCACCGACCTCTTCCCCCCCTTTCTTGCACTCACGAGCGGCGTGGGTCCAGAGATTCACTGTCGCTCTTTCTCTCTTTTCCACCACCCCACCCCCCTCCTGCCCCCCCCCGACACATCGATCCATCCTCGCCCCGACTCGCGAGAAAAAAGCTAATGCATGCCGGTGTCGGATATCGTGGGTAGAGGGGTGCGGACGAAACGCCCACTCGCGGCTGCACTTTCGCCGATGATGATTTTCAGCCTCGCGAGCTCGCTCGCTCGCGCTACCTGCATATCAATGAGATTACCGCCCTCTGTATAGTTATTTATACTGAATGAGCGACATTCATTGAGCTGCGGCTGCTGCTATACAGTAGCGATTCTCAACTAAGCAAATGCCAATTTGCAGTATTACAATTCGCCGACGGGGTTTCTCACTGATGTACACTTTTATAGTGGGCACCTTCAGTCCTTATGGGCTTATACGGGCGAATCTTCATTTTTGTTGATATATCTACCAGCTCTGAACTTTTGAACAATTATGGGAATCCCTTGGAAGTTTCGGGAAATGTGTGAAATGCCTCTCGGCATACGTAGACACAGTCGCATTGGCGATGGAGGTGTGGATGGGAAATAACGAGGAAAAGCTCTGTGGAGGGTCGGTATGGCGAATGGAGCGTTACGACGTCTCCTACGACTCGTGTGAATCCGGTAATTAGTCACACGAGATGAGACGTAACTCGTGTAAGTTGGCGTGTAACGTACGGTGATGCTGATGTGCTGCGTTTGCAACTTGTCCTCTGTATCACTAGTGCGTACTCTCTCTTATAAGCTTACAGTGAAAAATCAAAGTGCTTTTTTTTCACTTTAGTTCCAATTCATATGCCAAAAATTTACAGTAAATACGTTGAACATGGTCAATTCAACGTGAAAATTCACTTTGATCGCGCGTGATTTTTCACTAGCGGGCTTTTTCCTGAAAAGCTTCGAGAGAATCCGTCGTTTCGCCTGTGCGGCTTCGGATGATCCTCAAAGCGAACACGACTATACGCTATACTCGAGTAATACATCGATTCGCGCGAGTCATCCGCGACGATACACGGGATATACCCTGGCGCGTTACACGGGAGCTGCGCACAGGAAATAAGTTGAACCCGGAACGAACGAGACTGCGGGGGGCGGGAGGAAGGAAGTAGGGTCGAAAATGAAAGTAAATCGGGTCAGGTCAGGGCGGTAGGGTAGTGGGTGCTTGGGGTCGGGCCGCAGCCCCGGGTGACCCTAATATTCGGTGGGGCCGCGCGTATCCAGGCTGCGTAAGCGCCGCGCCCCTACAGGACTGGTACTGACCCTGCGCTCAGCAGCAGCAGCAGCAGTAGCAGCGCCAGGCCGAGTGACTGGGTAACCCGGATATGCGCGCCCCGGCCCCGTCCGACTCCCCCGACCGGCTAACTGGGTCAATGCTCGCCTCCCCCGCCCCCCGCTCCTACTCCTCCAGTTGCCACGCAACCTCCGGCCGCCCGCCCGCGCACACACACCGGCTCAGCCTCTGCTGATGCCGATCGCGCGACCCTCCGCTCCGGGGGATGCACCTATCGATCCAACGGGCCACCACACTTTTCCCACCCCACCCCACCCCACACAACACACACACATCCAATGTCTCGATGGGGTCTCGTTCGGCCGAGTTTTCGATCGACGGGGGCAAGAATGAAAAAGCCCCTGGTATAGAGGATTCGTATGCTCGAACAAACGATTTGTCGCTGCGCCGAGGGAATCTGTCGTTGACGCGTACGCATAATACGCGCGCACAGATCGGCCCTCGTGAAAAGTGAAATCGCGCGATCACAGCTCTGCCACGCCCTGCTCCCGCGGCCGACCTTCCATTGTGCGCCGACCGGAGGAGTCGCACTCGAGTGCACCCACACGTATATAAAGCTCTTTCCTGCAGCGCCCGGCTGGATTTTTCCGGCTTTTTCCGGCGACCCGCGACCCGGCGAGACGCGTATATCGTAATATCAAAACAGTTGCTCGCGCGCGACCCAATTGTCGGACGCAAGCGAGCGGTGGGGTGCAGGGAAAAATCGGCCAACTGGGTCGCTCCTCCTCGGGTAAATAGGTGGCCGACCCACTTTTGCCGCGGCTCGACGGGCCGGCGGGGGGGTGGCGTTGACCCACTTGCCGGCCGCCCGGGAATTCCAGTGTTGAGCAGCCACCGCCGGGCGGTATCGCGCTTGCGCCGCCATGGCCGCGACCCATTTATCTATATATCGAAGAGCGCAAGCTCGAGCCGCCGCCGCGCGAGATCGGCGCGGCGCTCGCTCGCTCGCTCGGTCGCATGCACACCGCGTGCGGCATACAGTTTCGAAAGTGCGCTCCGCGCGCGCTTCCCCGCGGCAGCCGCATATGTTGTGTACACGAGCAGCAGCGGCCGCCTCGTCGCTCTATTTTTAAACCCCGAGCCGGCCGGTGCGTGTGCACCACTCTCGCCTGCCCGCCCGTGTATATAGATAGATATGCACGCCCGCCTCGACACACGCCTCATGTAAGACCCAGCGATTCTGTACACACCTTTTATCCATCGGTCCGCGCGAGCATTTTTCTCTCTTCCCCGTGTCTCTACACCTTCCGAAGGATGGCCGGTATTGCAGCGAGTGCGTGTGTGTGTGTATGTATACGAGAGAAAACGACAATGAAACATTGGACGAGTCATCTGGGCGTGCGCGCGCGCGTCATTAGCCGCGTAACACAGCTCCCAAGTGTCTAATGTGTGCGCGCTCGGCATAGCTGCACAGGCCCTCGACGTGTCGCGCCGATCGAAAGATTCAGCTCTCGGGAGGATCGTAGGCGGGCAGCAGCGGCAGAGCCGCGAGATGGAAAGCGATAAATACACGAGAGCGAGGCCTAGAGGCCGCGGCCGCGCTACGTATACGGTATGTAGGCGCAGCAGCAGCTCGCAAGCCGGCCGGCTCGTGTCCTCGCGCTCTTTAATCGCGGCCCGCCACGCGCGCGACGTTTAGCCTGTACTACCGCCACGAGAGAGTGAGACCAACGAACGAAAGTATACACGTAGGATATTGTGCGTTGCACACACGCACACGCGCGTTTGGGAGGTGAAAGTGGGCGAGCGTGTGATATACGCAGTCGGTGCATGAAAGGGGCCCGGGAAAAACGAAAAACTATATGGTACGTCGTGGTGGCTTTCTCGTAACCGCACCAAAGCGCTTGTGCAACGATCCTCGCGCGCGCAAACTCCCCAACAGTAGCGGCAAGTGTCTCGTCGAGTCGGATATACACGTCCGAAAAGCCGAAGGATTTCTCGTTATACCCATACCTCGCGGAGATTCGTTGGGAGAGCCTATATACATACCAACGGGTCAGCTGATAAACGCATATAAACAAAGAGGAAGAGACGAAGTGAATCCCCGGGTACCCGAGCCCGGGAAACCTTGTTCCGCGAGCGCGCGCGTGTGTGTGCAGCTCGGAATTTTTTTTGTTGTTTTCGATCCCCGGGTCAATCGCGCGGGCGTGATTCGCCGCATAGGCCCGAGCTGGCTCGCACACAACACACACGGAGGCGCGCGCGCGCCCGCGAAGCTCTCGCGTGCTACCGCTGCAGCACCGCATTAACGAGCGTAATACGATCGGAGCCTTTTCAATTTTACACCGTGCCTCGGATTTCCCATTCTCCCGTGCTGCTCCACGTTTAATGTATATACATATACACACACACACACACAAATGTTCGCGGTGAAAGCGCAGATCCAGGAGGGGCGAGCTCGTATGAAACCCGGCTGGCGTGTACGTGCATGTGTGTGTGTGTGTGGTTAAACGGGCGATAAGTTTTTATCTGTTTTAAGCCGCGCCGTGTGTGTGCGCGTCGCGTTGGCGTGTTTTATATGGCGAATGCACACAAAAAAGTCGAATCAGTGCTGCAGTTTGACGAAACGGCAAAGCTAACTAAACTCTCCGTAGCTCTGTATACTTATGCGGCCATATACGTCGAAGAGTTTTCGATCAACGTTTTGGCTCGCGCGGGGCAACGGGAATTTCAGTGTGCGCGGCGCTGCAGAGAGCGATTGAAAGATAAGGAGCTCGCTCGCTCGCTATGCTTATGTGAGTGTGTGTGTGTACATCGTCGGGGAAAGTGAAAAGCCGGAATGAGCGATTGTGTGTGTGTGTGTATGTGTGTATGTGGGTCAGGGCTCGCTCGTGTTCTCTCTCATTGTTGTAAGTATGCGCGCGGCTGAATCGACGAGGATGTGACCCATGATAAGCTCGGTTATGGAAAGACGAGTATATAACGGATTGGTGTTGTTTTTTGGTCGACAGGTCGCGAAAACGCCGGCCCAGCTCGAGCAACGACTCGGAGCGCTCGTACAACGGGGACAGATTCGCCAATCAGCCGGGAGGAGGAGCAGGAGGTGAGGGCCCCCGAGGCGGCAACGGCCCCCGGGAGAGCTACATGGACGAGTGCTCCGCTGCCATGGTGCTCATGTCCCTCTCCACTCCACCCAAGAATCCTCTGCCAATTCACTGCCAGCAGCACTACGGTGAGTACACGCCTCGGTTCACGAGTACGTGATTTACTTTTGGCAATCCATCGACGCATGTTTCGTTTCATACAATTTTCGACTCTCGCCAGAATTTGACAATCCGGCCAATAGCTTTATTTTCTCGCCACCGTTATGAATCCAACAACGGTTTGGAATATTCGTATTCAAGAAAAAATTCAGTCCTTACAGATTCAACAGAGATTTTCAAACGTATTGGTGGACCTTTGTCAGACATTTTTCAAAATCACCTTCTTCAGTTTTTACAGTTGATTATTCAATTTGATACCAGTGAATATATAATATTTAATATATATATAATTTTTTTAAGAATAAATTTTTTTTTGCACTTTAATATTTGTTGAACATAAGTAAAAACATTAGTACATTTTCTTCGTACTACAAAAAAACTTAGAACTTACACCGAATTTACAGGGAAATTACTGTGAAAAAAACGAAAAATCCGATGGAATTTAAATTGAACACTATAATTCAGTTCAAAATACATGTATTCCACTTATCGTGAAATACTCTTTTTCATCCATTCGATTTCAACTGCAATACTTCAAAAGGAATTTACCACACCTGATGACAATAATGAATATGCTATCGAGAAATCAGTAGAATTTTATCAAGTTGTACTATTTAAACTTCAATCTTACTGGGAGATTCGGTACAAGCTTTGGGTCACCAATCACGATCCAAAACATTGTGAGAGCAGTCATTGCTAGTAAGATGGGAGAGGGGTGAGGTATAAAGGACGAGATGAAATTGACTCTGGTTGAAATTGCTGATTGCAGGCTCGTGGGACGACAGAGTGAGCAGCAGCAGCAACAGGGTGGTGGTGGGCTCGCCGGGGGTCGGGGGCACGTCCAACAGCTCGTCGTCGTCGAGCAGCGCGGCGAGCTACCGGTCGGGCACCCCGAGCCCGCCCCTCAGCGACGAGGGCGCCCTCAGCAGCAACGGCCTCTGGCCCGGCAGCAACGGCTCGTCCAGCGCCGGCTCGGCCCCGACCCACCACCACCACCACCAGCCCAGCCAGCGCTACTTCCCCTACCACCAGAGGCCCGGCTCCTCCTCCTCCAGCCCCAACTTCACCTACGACGAGGGCATCGTGCCCGACCTCGATCTCGACCGACCTCGCAAAAAAAAGGTCCGTACAAAAATCCAACAAATCCATCAAAAATGCTCTCTCGAGAGCCGTATATACCGATCAATCATCGGCCGCCCGGGCTGGCCCGGTATCAGCTGGCTCGCCGACGCCCACTTCAACTACTTACACCTACTTTTTCGGTCTCTGCTGCCCGGCTTCCGCGTTGGCCGCGGCTGCAGCTGCGCGCACACTTAATTAAGCGCGCGCCGGCTCAAGCCGATAAACAGCTCCATCTATCCATCTCTCGCGCTTGTGCTCTAGGGTTACGCAATCGGCACGCGCGACCGACCCAACAGAGCCTTGATCGGCTCTTCGCTTCGTATACATATACGTGTTTTTCCTTTTCCTCGACGCTCGATTATCCCTCGCATCTCGCTCGAAGCTCAACGGGACCAGCCGCGCTTGTCCTTCCGTGTATCATACACATCGACATTTCTTCCTTCCGCCTGCTACACGTCCGAGTCGCAATCTCGCTACTCCAAAGACTCTTACTGGCCGCGAGCGGGAAATCGACAGCGGCACGTAAGACCGGCAAGTGCAACCGATTGTCCGGTATATACTCGCGCGGAACGCCGTGGAGCTAACGCTAGCGCGCGCGTGTGTATGTATACGTACGATCGCGCATGACGTAAGCCGTTGCGCCGCGGAAAATCGGCTGCTCGGCGGCGTTTCGTAAGCCCCACCGGCTGCGTGTGTTATCCAATGCGTAATACCAGCGGCGGCGGCCGATCTCGCTTGAGCGCGAGCCTCGAGAGGAGAGAGAGAGGCAGTGGCTAAAATTGGCCGAGCGCGCGGCCCTGCACCAGAGAGCGGCCGCGCGCGCGGTTACCACAAATAGACCACGCCCGCGCCTCCGTTTTTTTTCCGTCTTTCTCTCTCTCTCTCGCGTGGTGCACACAACGGCGATGTTGCCCAGGAACCAATTCATGAATGTCCAAGGACTATATCGATTAAGACGAAAGTCAATGAGGATGACGTTGTCGTGTTTGGTTTCAGATCCGGTGTAAGGTCGAGAGCGACGACTACATCGGCGACTGTCCCAGCAACGTTGAATCCGGCTGCGACAACGACGTCGTGGTGAGTATTGCACGAATATATACATATACACGTACGTGCAAATGGATTTCCTCGTACACAAGCGGGAGCGAATTTTGAAAAGAGCCGACGTACGACATTGGCATTGAGAGAGCTCGAGCCACGAGATACATATACATGCGCGTACCAACTCGCGCTTTCCTGCGCGTCCATACATACAATCCCACGCCAATAAGCTACGATGTCCCAGAACCGAGTTTTTACGCGCCTCGGTTCGCACGGCTAATACGAAACGCCGGGGCGCACCCCGGAGCCGCTGCTCGCGGGTATAGGTTTGCAAACGGGTTATACCGCGAGCGCAAACGCGCGCGCAATTGTCGCGCTTGCCGCGCGCGGTGAAACCCGAACTCGCGCGCCGGTGCGTATATATAAGCGCGAGTGTGGATTATGTATGTATATGTACGCGAGCGAGCTCTCCGCGTGCATATATATACATACGAGCTGCCAAGGTCGAGATCGCGACGTTCCCTCCCTCCTGCCCCCCTCCCCCCAACGTTTCTACTACGTATCGCACGGCTAGCGCGATTCGCTTATCGCCTATTCGCGTATATACGTATACACGTTATACTTGCAGCGCGCGGATTCATATGTACAACGCTCCGTTGAGGAAGTTGTAGCGCGCTCCTACTTCTTTTTTTTCCACCACCAACCGCCCACGGCGAGTGCACACACCCTATATATATGCAGGTTCGCCGGCACGATCCACACACACAACGGGTGAAGGTCTGATGTGTGTTGATTCGCAATTAGCGCCCGCGGAGCTTACGTAAAATTGCGCGACTGTGCCGACCGCGCGCGATCGATACTCGAATGCCGTTTACGTAAAAGCCGATACACACCGAGGAGGAGAAGCCGGGAGTCGTGCTATTCCTCCCCCCCCCCCTCCGAAGGGTTGCACCGATTTCTCTCGCTCGGCGCGCCGCCGATTCGCGAGAAACAGTCTGCACGTGTGTCGGAAATAGGTCAGCTGCTCGCGAATTTCCGTCCGAGGGACGCAACGGAAAGAAACGGCGCTGTATAACGGGGATTCGGGAGTGCTGCGCAGCGTCCGTATACGAGAAAAAAAGCAAAACACTATACGCGTATCGATGAATCGGCGCGTTGTCGCGCTTGTGCGTACAGATATGGTTGTAAATAGTGGTGGGTGGCGGGGGATGCAGGTGGGGTGTGCGAGGGGGAAGGAGGGAAGGAGGAAAGGAGGGGCAGTGCACGCGCGGCTCCCCACCCGCGCGGCTGCATCGGTGCAGAGCTCGGTTGCGCGAGCGCGAGCTGACGTCAGTGGTCGCCCGCACGTGTCCCTCCCCTTCTCGGCCGCTCTCGCGCTCCGCCTCGCTCTAGCTCGCAAAAGAGCGAGAGAGAGACGCAGCAGCGCGAAGGACGCTATCTAGCCGCGGCCAGAGTGGGGTGCTAAGGTCAGCGCGGCCCTGACTGCACGCGCGCAACTCCAACTGCACTCTATATGTGCACACCTCTCCTCTCGCTGCACTGCTGCGCCGCCGCCGCCGCCGCCGCTGATTTATTTCTAGTTCCGCGTTCGCTCGGGCGACTTCCTCCTTGCCGCGAGCGCACGTATCGCTCGACAGAGAACTCGAGCGTGGGTTTTAAACTACCACCATCTCCAGCCCCGTCTCGCCCCTCTATCTTGCCCCACCCAAATAATCGCCGAGCGGAACAAAGGAGTCGCGACGATGCTGCGCGTTTCACTCCCGTCGAGACTGTGCAACTACGTAGTATTACGGCAGCTCGTTCTCCATTTTTGCCCTGTGTCGAAATGTGCTGCGGTCGAGATGTCACCCCCGCCGCCGTGGTACCAAATGCCTCGACTCGTGCGACATCGCGCTCGTCAACACATGGCGTGCGACGACACTCAAATTATATATATTTATACGCGCATCAAAAAAAAAGTACATATACTGCCGTGAGTCGCGCGACCCTCGTCCCCGCAATCAGACAATCGACGCCCCGGCTGCGGGTCGTCCTCGTTCGATTTGGCGAAACGCGAGAAACACCCGCATCACACGATTGATTTTACCAAAGCATATACTTATACATGGTCGCGAGCTGTCGATAACTCGCTCGGGGGGCCCGACAAATATAAATAACCCGATGCGGATTGCAATGCGGCGCGAGGAGAAGCGAGCCCGCCTCGACTGATGGCCCCTCGTCACGCTTTGGGCGTTCGAGATTTTCCTGGAAAAATCGAAAAAACCCCAGAGTCGGCCACGCGCCGAGCAGCAGCGAGTGCTGCGCAGTGTGTATATGCGAAAGATCAAGGCCGCGGGGGGTCGGGGGGGGGGGCGGCGGCGGCGGCGGCGGAGAGGCAAGTGCAGCGCGGCACACTGCATTCGGCATGCCAATAAATTGGCGAGTGCGCAGCTCGCCGCGAGATATCGTTTATATATATATATATATTTGCTCATATGCACATATAGTAGAGTCGCGCAGAGAGCTGTGCAGCGCGACACGCTTAGCGGCGCGTGTGCACGTATAGATATACATACACATCCAGGGGCGCGCTAGCGCCCCCTCCTGGCGAGTAACGACAGCTGGGGGCAGCGCTACCCTTATACATTAAGTTTGGATTATGGATTTTTCAATATAATATACGCGCGTGCGTTACGCAATATCGGGCGAGTTGCGCAATCGCTCGCTCGCGCGCGCACCGGCCGCGACGGAGCTACAGAGGCCGCTATATATATACATATGCGATCGTTGTACACACATTTGCAGTATATGTATATATATGTAGCAGCGAGTGTGTGGGTGTGTGTGGATATATATATAGAAGCCGCTCGGCAACAGGCTGAGTGCCCGCGCTCAGCTGACTGCTCAGCGGGCCGTTCTTCCCACCACTGCACTACCTCGCGACGTACAGCTTCGATAACTTCGCTCGCGCCGCTCGGGGCGAAGTCGTTGCACTTCACAGTCGCACGCGCGCCCTCGTCTGCAGCCGGCCGGCGATTATCGCGCTGCAATTGCACCGCAGCTCCTATATATACATCTATGTGTATACACACACTCGCAAAAGCAGCTTTTCCGCTTTTCCAACGCGAACGCCCTTGACACTGCACGCGCGCGCTCGAGCTCAGCTCGCTCTCTCTATATACTGCACGTATTGCATTCGTCGTACATATATGTATACGAAACGTCGCGTATATACCGCGGAGGAAAAGCTCTCGGGCGAGTTTGGCGATTTGCGTCGCGAGCAAATGCAGTCCCTCTTTGCTCTCCAACTATCGCCAACTATCGCATTTTCAAACGGGCGTTGCGTAATTATACGTGCGCGCGCCACGTAACTCGCCGCGCACATATGATAAAATACGACGGATATGTGATGCGTGCTGCAGCCGTCAAACTTGGGCTGCCGCTCGGCGAACATTACGGACCCAGCTGACGCGCCTCCTCTATACTGTATATATGTATACATGTACCGGGAGGAGGAGAGGGGCGGAACTCGACCGGTTGCGCAACGGTGCGGCCGATGGTCGAAAAAAAAAAGAGAAAAAAAATCGCCAGGAAGGAAAGCAGCAGCAGCCGCCGGGACAAGGTCGCCTAAGAATCGACCGCGGCGGGGAGCTGGGCTATATGCTTTGTAACGCAATGTTTTGGCGGTGCGCTCGCGCGCGAGCTGTGTCCTTATTAGGCGTCGACCAGCTGATCTGCCTGCCTCGACGACCCATCGGCACCGATATACACACTGCAGCCGCGTCCCCGCTAACTATATCCTACACACGGCTGTGCATACACTCGCGCTTCATCCTATTCGTTCGCAGCTCCTAATTCGCTCTAACTAATCCGCCGCGGCGGTTACGTAATGTACAGCTCGCCGCAACTCTCGAGTGACATAAGCCTCGTTCGGGTATGTATATGCATGTATATACCCGTCCGATCGCTCATTAATAAACCCGATATAACGCGCGCGTATGTATATTTTGCGCGGCAGGATCGGAGCGCATCGAGCTAATTATACTGGGAAGACGGGCGTGCTGCAAACGACACCGAGAGCCTAATGGGCGCCGCGCAGCGGATTCGAAACGATTTGCAATGCGGCTGGTAATGGGTCGAGCTGGAAGGGCGCGGTATTTACGTTGGCGTCATCAGTTCTCGCCAATTGGGTCGTTGTAACACCCGCTATCCGCGAGTCTCCTGCGCGCGCGTGTGTGGCCCGCCTATGCATCCGCGGCTTATGCAAAAGTGAGATCACCCGCGGCTCGACGGCCTTGGCGAATTTGCGCCTCGCATGCCTCTATCTGTAGACACACGCACACCTCCGCGTTTAAAACACCGTACGCGGGCCGCTACGTATTATATATAGCGCCTCTCTCTTTCCGCGAGACGACGACGACTGTTTTGGCCCGCATCGATTTCACTGTCGAAATCGGCCACTGGTGTGCCGCGGTGCGGGGGATATAACCGTTATACACACACACACACACACACACACACACGAACGAGCGAAGGAAAAAAAACATGTATTTTGGACGTGCCGCGAAGTGTATCCGCGTATATTTATACCCCGGAGTTGTTGTAATAATACGCTGGCCCGCGCGCGCGCGAAAACTCAGGTGCCCGCCCACCCGCTAACAGTTGCGAGCAACCGTATATTTGGCCCGCGCGAGATGAGAATATGTGTGTATAATATACGCACGAGAGAGAGAAGGAGGGAGCGATCGCGAGGGGAAGAGAGTGAATTTTGAAGAAACTGCGTGGAATTTTCGGTGTGACGTGCGTGGCGGCCGCGGCCGTGACAATCGCCCCCCACCTCCACTCCCGCAGCTCGACGTTCTCGATTTTTTATTTTATTTTGCCTCGAGTCTTTTCCGTCTTGGTGTGTACCACGCACACACTCATCATCTCCGTAGAGTTGGTTATTATGCAACAAAATCACCAAAGCAGCTCCGGGAGCCGAGAGCTTCAAATGCACACGCGTAAATAGTCGCAGGACAGATGTGTGACGGCGAGAACAGCGCGAAAAAAACGAAGCCGAGATTTTTGCGTTTCGGAATGATATAATGACGTTGATTGCGGCGCGTCGGGTGCACGATACCGCGATCGGGTTTTCGCGGGGAACGCTTGAGGACGAAAGCTGCGCGTGTATGTATATATAAACACACCCGAGAATATTTGTCAACGCGCGACGTTCGGTCCGAGGCCGCTGGGGGGACGAGGCGGAACAGCTTTTCGCCAAACTGACACGGCTGCTTTTTTTCCTTTTTCTCTATATGCGCGACGCGTGTGTCTATATACACGCGGTGCATATCCCGATACATACACTGCAGCACGACCGATCGAAGCCGCTTTGCGACGAGCCGGCCGGCCGGCCGGCGTATACATGTATACGCTCAAACGAGCTATAGAGCGCGGCTCTCGGATCCGTTACGCGAGCATCGTCGCGTTGCGCAATCGCATAATTTTCCATGCGCGCTTGCGCGCGATTTTTCGCTGCGACACTCGCGAGCGAGCGACTCAACCGCTCTGCGAGTATTATGCGCGTATTATATTATTATGCCGCGATCGCGCGGCTCCTTATTTGTCCCAGAAGCTGTTGTTGAAACAAGTGTCTGTGTGTGTGTGTGTGTTTCTGCAGGCCCGCGCGGCCGCTGGAATGTTGCTCGATCGATTTTCAAAATCCCCTCTGACGCACGTACTCTCTCGCGCGATTGCAATTTATCGTGCCAGTGCGTATAGGCGAGCGCGAGCCGGCTTTTTCTATAAAGAGAGCCGCGTGACACTGGGAATATTCAACAGCTGCACTTGCGCGCGCGTGCGGCCGTTTTCCTCGCGAGCCTCGCTCGTTTTTTTATCCGCTCGACGAAGCCTCGACTTACTCTCGCGCGAGTCGTTGGCTAGCTGCCTAAACGCGCGGGGGGAAAATGATCGCGGGATCGGAGGTGGCCTCAAGAAAACGCACGTGTATCCGAGCGTATAGCTCGAGGTAAAGCGCGCGGCTGCAGAGAGAGAGAGAGAGAGCAATGGGTTGCGGCCATCAATGTCCATTAGCGGCTTGACAATGGCTCTCGTCGGCAAAGAAATCTCCGCGCTCAACAATGGGCGCAACGATTCCGATCGCGACTCGCACAAAGGAATTGCATGCGCATCGCATTGCAAAAGCCCGCAGCGAGCGAGCGAGCGTCTATGAGCGAAAGGTCAAACGGCTTCTCCTACTATACGTGCGTTCGTGTATGTATACTTGTATATACGTACACGCGCAAGAGGAAGGTTTTCCACGTTCGCGCTCAGCTGGTTCGGCCTCGCGGCTGCCGCCGCGGCTAACCCTGCGCTGCTATATGCATGGCGGACGATGAAAATTGCCCGTCGTCATCGTCGCGACGACACTCGCGGCTAAATGGCCTCTCTGGGATTTTCCCGTATTACGTCCGCGCCGCGGCAATTTGGGTCTGCTTGTGAAATCGACGCATTTTTCAAATGTCCCGCGCTTGTTCAACGACACGTTAAGGACAGACAACGAGGGAAAATTAAATAGTCGCGTTTCGTGCGTATGGTATGCTTATGCCGTCCTCGGAAAATGCATCGTCCCTCGTTCGAGAAGATCATTTTTCGTCGGAACGAAATTTCTCGATTCTTCGTTCACGTTCGAAATATAGACCGTGCAATAATTTGATACTGCTCGATGAAGAGTCGGCAAAAGACTAGTATATATATATACCAATCGATACATTTTCGCCGTTGATCTGGGGTGTTTCACCCCGAAAAATCAATCTACCCCGTCGAACTTGTTCAAGCGACTGGACGCTCGCGACCCCATAGCGCACAGTTTAGAGCTGATCTCTCTCGTTGCGATGTTTATGCGCTTGGGTATATTGAGTAACGCCGGGTTGGATGATGAGGCGATATATGCGTATATGGTATACACATATCATTGGCTGATAAGCGAAGCGCGCGAGCGCTCGAGCGCGGCAAATGAATTGATTAATTTTTATTTCCTGCGCGCATATAGCCAAGGTCGCGGCGCGCCAGCGACCCCTCCACTTTGCTCGAGCGTCAGACGCACGAATTCAATGTTTCCGCGTGATAATTTACACAACCATCATATATATATGTGTATATATATCAACAGTCGCTCGCTCGCACCTCTCGCCAATCACGGCTCGCCTCGCCAAGGTCGTTTTGTCGCATTAAATCGCGAGAAAGGAAAGAAAAGACAAAATAAAGGAATTTCAAAGACACACATACATGTATATATATATATATATATATATATATTTGGAGAGCGCACGAAAAACGTCAAGGATTCGCGCGTGACGATCGTGAGCTACCGCGTCACGCGCTTCTCCACATTCTCTGATATATACATATGCACCGAACTCGCGAGTTTTATTTTGTTCAGTTCGACCGGCGCAGTTATTCGGGGTCGTCGGGGGGATGCCGCCGTGGCCAACAATCGCAACCCTCCTCTCGGACGGTCGCGTTCCGACTGTGGCATATTGTTACGCGCGTGCATATATACACATAGGCACGCAGCGCATATATAGGCAGGGCCGACATGGGAAAGCCAACAGCTGGGCGGCACGATAAGCGAGTGCTCGGCGGCGGCGTGGCAGCCGAGCCGTGACAAAAATGACAATTGGCTTCCGCGTCAGCCTCGAGCTCGTAAAACCGTGTACGTACACAAGTGCGCGCGGGCGTGTGTGCGTGTCGTCTGCGCGAAATCGGCGACGCCAGACCGTAACGGCACACACACACACACATGCTCGCGAGGCTTTGGTTTTCGCGCGCGCGCGAGCGGAGACGCGCAGACTAGACGCGCCGAAAGTCAAGGTCGTCGCTCCGTCTCGCTCTCGCGCGGCTGGCTGGCGAATTTGAGCCGCTGACCTTTTTCGCCGGTCCCCCCCCACTGCCCCCACGGCCGCCGAGCCAGTTTTATTTTTCTCTCCCGCCGGCTGCCGGCCGGCCGGCCGGCTTTATCGACTGTTATATACCGCTCGAGCTATGGGCTCGAGCTCCCACTCCTTCTGGCGCGCGCGCGACTGCCCACACCGCGGCCTTATCTCGTCCATCATGCCGTCGCAAGTTTTGTTCGGGACGATCGCCAACACGCATACATGCACACTCGTACGTGCGTGTTTATACATACACGTCCGCGAGTTTGGAGGCGTTAGGCGAAGGGTCGTGTGATTCCGCGCGAGCATCGGTCGACGCGGAGGGGCAAAAGCTTCGGCCGAGTGATAAGAGCAGCGACGAGCCGCGCGTATACAGGTGTACACACACACACGAGGGCGTCCTTGGCCGCGACACAGAGCTCGCGCGCGGCACACGCTAACAGTCGATCGGTGCGCCGCGAGTTACGCGACAAACATATATATATATATATACAAGTATTTCGCTGCTGCTGGCACTCTCCTTTCGAAATCGCGACGTATATACACACTGCACTGCACTCACTTTCTCCCGCTCATACTCCGCAGCGCCGCCGCGCGACTCGCTTTCGCGCTCGGCCTGAATCCTCTGGTGCGTGTGCAAACACACACACATAGCCGCGGAGAAAAAGGCCTCGAGAGATATTCGCAACCGAATTGCGTTTTCTCGTAAGCGCGCGATATCGCCGCCGAGATTCTTTTTTCTCTTTTTTTTTTTTTTTTTAATTACATACGCCGTCGTTCGGCACTCGACTCACGAGAAAGATCTCCGGTGCGAGAGCACACTTAAGCATTTCTTTTATGTGACGTTGATTGTTTTTGCTTTTTTGCCTCTATTCGTTGGAAATATTCGTCGCGAGAGTCACGCGGAGAGACGATTTGATATTCGGCTGAAGAGGAGATTGCCGGGCGATATGTCGGGCCGGCAAAAGCTCGTGCAACGTCAGCTGATGGCGCTCGCGACGCTCACCAGCTGACTCGAGCTTTCTCTTGGCCGCTCCCACCCGCGCTCACGCTGATCGTGTATAGCAGCTCGCTTATATACTTACGCGTAGGATCGTTTTTCTCGCTGGAGGTCGAAGCTCCAGCAGCCGTTCACTCGTCCTTTGGCAGCTTTTTGCCACCTTATACACACGCATGTATATATATGTATCCGGCGGAGTCGTCGCGAGGCTCGACCCCCCCGTTTCGCCATTGTCATGTTTGTTTTGACATCCCCTCCTTTATATAGCTGCCACACGAAGGAGCAGCAAAACGCGATACCACGTTGGCCCAGACTGACGGCTCGACTGCTCACGGACGAATTTTTTCTCATCCAGCCGGGTTGCGAAAAAAAAGTAGTCTGCCGCGAGCCCGCGTGGCCCCGTCCAATGTAATTCCCCTCGCGTATATAGTCTTTCTCTCTCGTGCGCTTTATTATTCAGCGATATCGTTGGAAAGCGAGAATCGAAAGTGGAGTTTACGAACGAGCGCGAGCGTGAAATCACGCATGGGATCCGGGGGGAGCTGCCATCGCGTTGCAAGTGCGCAAAATTGAAACGAGCACAACTCGAGGTATATAGATCTCGTCGTCGTCGTCGTGTATAGCAACGGGATTCGTATCGATACGCGGCCGCGCGTTATCTTTCGAGGAAAAGCCCGGCAATTATAGATCGTCCACTCGGATTGGCGAGTGGACGTGAAATTCACTCGAACGCACATTTATCGAAATCTCTTTGTTATCAGTTAGCCGCGATGACCTTAAACGCGTGCGCGAGCGAGAGAGAGAGAAACAAAAAAAGCGAGGAGAATTCGAGTGTATTGAACCTTGAGAAGCTTCCACGCACATATATACACGAATGCGCCGATAAGCGCGACGGTCGTGTATAAACATGAATCAATCGGATTTTCGGCGAATTCGCGGGTCGTTGAGTCGAGCAAGGCGAAAATTGGAAAAAACGCGAACACGTATGTATACATCGGGCTCGTCGTCATGCGACGCGCAAAAGTGTGCGTGTTTGTGCGGGAAGGAGTGGGGGGTGTCGGATTTTCGGCGAGTCCGTGACCTTGTCTGGCGTGTGTGTCGCCGGCGCGCCCGCGATTATGGCCGTGTAACGGTCGATACACCCAGTCTAACGCAGGTTCTCTCTTTACATCTCCCCGCGCGCGAGGACGAATATATATACACGCGCGAAACGAGTCGAGTGTTTATAAGCCGCGAGCGCGAGGTTAGCGAACTCTGGGCGCACCAACTGCGCCGCGGCGACTCTCCCTGCTGCAAAGAGCATTAGTCGCGCATCCCGCGGCCGCACACGTGCGCAGCTGCTGCTCCCGATGCCGACGATCGCGCGCACCAGGATCGCGGCGAGACCCGGCTCACACACACACATGCGTCAATCCCCCTCCTTTTGAGCTCTCGCTCGCCAAGGCCACTCTCCCCCTGGCTCAGCTGCACACTTTGTGCGCGCACCCGACAAACCGGCTCCTCCTCCTCCTCCTCCTCCTCCTCTGGCCGTATATACACACGCTGCTATATACAATATTATACGTGCAGCTTTCCTCCCCTTTTCCAACATTTCCCTCGGCTCTCTGCCAACTGCTCTCTCTAACAGTGCGATGTGCAAATAGCTGCTCAGAGCCAGATAAAGCACCACAAAGTATATGAGAGGGGCACCGCGATCCGTTACAACAGCGATGACTGTGCTCGAGCGAATCCCCGAGTGACTCTTGTTCCGCGGCTGCCCTCTTAAATACACAAATAAGCACACGTCGTATATAATAGCGTATATAGATCGGGCAACGAGCAACGTTACATCTCGAGCGAGGCGCACACATCGGTTCGCCGCGAGAGAAAGGGCTGTGCGTGCGTGTAGTTAATGGGCGGCCAAACTCGCTTTTGCTCGCGCGCGCGAGAGAGAAGTGCACTGCAGCCCCGCGAACAATGCAGTGGCTCGGCTGCTCGCGACCTTCGCTTGGATATTGAACTCTTTCTCCTCTCCTCTCCTCGCCCGCGCACCCGCGAACGCATCGCGGTCCAGCCGCGCTCCGGCCGGAGCTCCGGCGAGTCAAGGTCGCCCCTCCGACTCCTTTTTCCCTTTTTTTTTTCTTCTCTCTTCTCCACCTCCTCCAGCTCCTCCTCCTCCTCCTCCATACACCCTCCGGACCCGGCCAATCCTCGCGACGAGGATTTTTCATCGATACGCCACGGATTATTCCCTCTCGATATATACACGTATACGTCACAGACGGCCGAAACTTCGAGACTCGCTCGATAACGGCTCTCGACCCCTCCGCCACCGCGGACGTTTACTTATGTACATATACGCGCCGACGCGTCACCCAAAGAGGAGTCATTCCACCTCGGCTCGTGCGTTCGTCGACTCGCTCGACCCCTTCGACGTTGGACGACGTTGTTGGCGCCCGCGAACGAGCATCCCCCTCGTACGTTGAACCACGCTTTGGTGTTTTTCTCCAGCCGCGACCGAGCTACTGGCCCAATTGGCTCGAGTCGAAACATCCGCGAGTAATATGACGAAGCGACGAGCTTAAAATAGCACTCGAGCCGTCGATGTGCGTGTGTATATAGCGCCGACTCTCGATCGAGCTCGCGATTTCTCCGTGTGTACTCACGTCTGTCGAGAGCTTCGCAGCGCAGACCCCACGGACGTGTGTTGGCCGCGTCGCCAAGCCGCACGCGCGCGAATCCTTCTAAGGTCGCGAGAGCTCGACGCAAGTTAACCCTGACCCAGTGATTCGCGCGCGACAGGTTTAAAATTAGCGAGCTGCAGCGCTCGGGATCGTTGGAGCAGACCGAGACGACGCCGCGCGCGCGCGACTCCCTGTGACAATCCGCGCCCGTCCATTTATCTATACCTCGCTCGATCGCGATCGCTCGCTACGAATTCGGGACGACTTGGCTTTTGGCGCCGAGAGAAATAAGCGGGAAGGTCGAAGAGCTGGTACGTATATATATACGGATCGATCGTGACTTTGACCGGGAAACGCCGAGGCCAGTTGAGCGCGAGACTCTCGGGGATGCTTCTCCCCCTCGCGCGAGCAGCGGCTCATCGAAACTCGTCTCTGTGGCTGAGCTGCCCCGAGATGCGACGCTTTCACATATACTGCAGTGAACAAGTCGAGAGAGAGGCTTTGGGTATATCGCGGCCCGATCTCACGGCACACGCAATCGTCACCGCGCCATCACGGAAGTATTATGAGCTCGCGCGCGCGCGCACGTGCATATGTACGGGGACAAGCCGGGGCACGTCGTGCCTCTCGTGCGCGACGATTTTATTATGCGCACGACTGCCGAGATTTGACTGCTCGGTCGACATACACACACACACACACGTGCAGCACTCGTTGCTCTGTGCGACTTTAGGCTGGGGAGTTTCGCAGTGGGGGGATCGCAGAAAGCATCGCAGGGTTAGGAATCGAAGTAGGCGCGCGTCTGACTAGTCCCCGCACTCTTTCTACTTGCCCGCACATCTAAGCGTCTGCAACTGCGCATGGAACCCAGCCATTTGTCCTGTGGGCTGATTGGCATAGTATACACAAGGGTTATATAGATCGACTGGCTCATTATACATATACATACATAGCCCGGGCTCGAGTTGTCGCGAGGGTATATATACGGCCGACGCAACGGTGTTGGGGACATCCATAACGCCGCGACGCTCTCGTCCCTTCGTATGTATACGTATATATGTGCAGCGCGCAATAATAACCCGATCAGGAGGGCCGGGGAAATTAATGGGGCGTCGCGAACTGGCGCGGGAAACGGCACACGGCGTTAATTCGTGCCCAACGTACATGTATAGCGCTCGTGTGCGTGCGCGCGAGGGAGTCGGTTTCGCGGGGCATTACACCGCGCGGGCTCCTGGCCATTGGCTTCCCCGGCGAAAGAAAGAAGGAAAGAGAGACCGCGCGCGGCTACGTGTTTGTGTGTATATGTACTGCACGTAGCCCCGCGTGTGTAGACGGGTGTATGCGCGGGGCCGCTCGCGGACGCGCACTCGACAACCTGTTATTTTGCGCATATATATCGTGCCGACGGCGCGGCGTACGTATCACACACGGGAGTACGGCCGCGCGTACGTGCGTGCAACTCCGCCGAGCGCTGCACCCAACCCTCCCTCCCTTCCCCGGGCACATGTCGAGCCCCGTGACAACTGTCCTGCGCCCGATATGTCCTTTTCGTTTTCCCGCTCCTGCAGCCGGGCATGGGAATTTTTTTTGTTCCTCGGCCGGCGCGGACACTGTTTGCTCGCGGTTATATGGCGTATTATAATGTGTGTGTGTGAGTGTGTAACGATCCGATCTACCCGCGTGTGCGCATTGATTATTCAAACTGCCAAGTCGCGTATATGTAGTTATTACACCGAGGGAGGGCAACGCACCGGCGCTCCATATATACATGTATGCGCACGCTTGCGTATAGGTACGTATAGGTACGCACTCGAGCTCTCGCGGTTCACATGATGATTTTCCTCGTTCGCTCGCAATTACGGTATCGCAAATCTCGCGTGTCATGACGAACACGCCAAATAATAATGGCTGATTTGCGCGAGTTAGGTCCTCTAATTCTGTCCCCTAAACTATGACGGTAGGATCCTCGAGTGGAGTTATCCTGCGATTTTCCATCGGGACAGAACGCGAGCCTCGACAAACAATGACATTGTTCGACCGAGACGGGGTGGACACGTTTGGTCGTATGGAGTTGGCAGGAATATCGGGGGGATCGAGGCGCGATCTCGCGGGGTGAAAACAAAGAGAAAAATCGCTCGAGGCGCATCAGGCTTGGATTAGTATCGGTGCGCGCGCTCGAGGCGGAACAGGGGAATTGCGTACGGCGCGTCAGGACAAAGGAGCCGCGTTGCTCGCCGCGGTATATATATACAGTTTTTAATTCGCTCAAGCCGGCGCTGGACGAGAGCGCGAGCGAGAGGCGGCGCATCAGAGAGAGAGTCGGGAATCAAGAGGCAAGAGCTGCTCTCTCGGTCTATCCGTGCGCGTTTAATGGCGACGTAAACAAGCCGGGCGCGCATGCGCAGCTGCAACCGACACGAGGAGTCTGTGCGCGCTGCAGCGCTGCACGACTCTCTCTCTCGACGTGTGCAGCAGCTGTTACTGTTGCGGCCTCTGCTCGCTACGTATCCCTCTATGCCCTGTGCACGCCGAGTCCGGGGGGACACAAGGTCCTGCCAGATGCACCGGGCTACAACAACAACGGCACAAAAAGCGAGCCTTACCCTCGCGAGCCGATTTACGCCGATCGCCTTCCCGCGATATAATCGCTCCCGAGAGCCGACACTCGTCGTTTGCTGTTCGCCACGGGGACACCGTGGCAGGGGGAGGGTGTATAAACCCGACGCGAGAGCAGGTCGCTTGCGCGGGGCCCTCTCTCTGCCTACGCTCCTGCATTCGTGTACCTGTATATATACACAGCAGCGACGCGGCACGACCTACCTCAACCCGCGGCGGCTGCGATTGGCCGAAGCGCCGCGCGTTCGAAATTTCCCGCCTCTCGCTCCAATTATACTGTGCGCGAGCCCGATCGTGCGAGCGCACGTATGTACACACGGGCCGCAGCCGGATAAAAACTCAATTAAAGCTCTGGGGCTCGACTCTCGGAGAGACGACACACAATGGGGCACGAGCTGCTGCTGCTGCTGCACGCTCGACCCATAAGCGCGCGGCCAACAAAGCTGCATTAGCGCGGCGCGGGGTGGCACAAAGAAAAGCGCCGCGGCCCTAATGCGCGCCACCGCCAAGCGCACAAAGCCACGAACGAGCTCGCCCGCGGCCGCATAGGTGTGCACGTGTAGCGTTTGGGGAAATGCAACGGAGCCATCGGCCGTGGATCTGGTGCGCTCTAGCGGGGAGGAGCTAGTCGTCGTCGTCGTCGTCGTGGGCCGGATCGCTCGTGACTCACGCTCTCCTTCTTTCTCTCTCTCTCTTCCTCCTCCCCCTCCCCCCCACCGCGCCTCGTGTGTCGCTGCAGCTCGAGCTGCGCCCTCGGGACTCACGGTGTCGTCGACCCTGCATTCGTGTGTCTTATGCACACGTATACGCGCGGGAAACTGCGCCGAATCGCGGATATACGCACTAGCGCGACGCTCGCCGATCCGATGTTATACAGCTGCGCTTGCAAATGGACGAACGCACTTATGTACAGAGAGGAGGAAAAGTGGCGCAGGGGCATTGTCGAGGCAGCTGACGTTATAATACCTTCCTCGGCTCGGTCGGACTCTTTGTCGACTGATGCACTCGGCGCTGCACCGGGAGACTCGCGCGATAATGCGAGCGACCGACGCGGATGGCCGAGGATCGATCGAGCCTGCAGCAGCAGCAGCAGCGCGGAAACCTTGGCAGTGTCGGTTGGCCGCCAAACAGGTGTATGTGTGTGCGTACGCGCTCGAGAGCCGCGTCGGCTCTTGCGAAATTGCACGGTGCGTGGATAATATGTATCGGGCAGCTCTCGCGCGAGCGGGGTAATCGCTCGCCGCGACCTTGCCGCTCTCTCTTTCTCGCGCAAGAGAGTCGCGGGTGCAGTGTCCGCTGTGTGTGCTCGCGCGCAACACACACAACACTTTCGACTCGAGTCGCGTCTCGGCTCCTCGCTATATCATGGCCTTGCGCCCGCCTTTCTTACATAGATTCACGAGGAAAGTTATAGTGGAGCAGCAGTAAGTATGGGTCGAGCCGATACTAGCATATATATACACGAGGCAAACAAAGCTCGAAAGAAGTCGAAGTAGAGCAGCAGCAGCAGCAGCAGCAGCTGGGAGCGTATACACACGGCGCGCGAGCGCATGTATACAACTCGGGTTGAGAGGCGCGAGGGAGAGGGAGAGACGCCGGCCGGCCGGCCGGCCGGCGGGAAAGTCGCGAGCGAGCTGCTATGGGGGATCGGGGAACAAGTTATACGGCTGCAGCGCTCGCTCGAGAGAGCCGGCAAACGTGGCTGCGTGCAGCGCGGCCCCGACTGCTGCACCGCGCGCGGAGAGAGAGTCGCCGCGCGCACTCGGTTGTGTGTGCCCGCGCTGTACGTATACACACGAGGGGGTCAACGCCCGACCCTCACCAGTATACACACACACACACACACACGCGCGCGCACGTATATATACGCGCTCGAGCGGCGCAAAAGCAGCAGCAACGCCGCATCGCACTGCTGCACGCGGCCCCGGTTTGTTTTGGTTCCCCGGGCGTTACCCCGCGATCTGCCCCCCCCCCCTCCCCTCCCACTTCCCCGACCGTCCATCTCCCCCCTTCACCCGCGATCGACGCCGGGCGCCAGCGTCTCTCTCTCTCTCTCTGATGTACGAGACGCTCGATCGCCCAGCTGCAGGACGAGCCCCACGTATATACGACCGCGAGGACGTCCGCGTCCTCCTGATGCGTGTATAAGTGCCTCGTTTGCCACGATACGCATATAATGCGCAGCGTCGCGTATACCTGCAGCGTGTGTATACAGGGCGAGCATCAGGAGCCTTTGTCCGCTGGCGGCTCCCCTCCAAACCGGCTCCACCCGCCACGTGCTCGGGCGGCTCTGCGCACGCCCCAACACACACACAGCTGCACAGTGTAACGCGCCCGAGTTACACGACCTGCGCTGTGCGTTGTAACCAAGCGCCCTTTAAACTTGCCCAGCTGATACGCTCGAGCCGGCCGGCCGGCTGGCTGGCTGGCTGGCCCCCTATACGTCGTCGTCCCCGCGCATATGTCCTGCGATCTAACTCGGCGCAGAGACGCGTTGGGGGAGAGATAAGGAGCCGCTCGAGGGATGTTGTTATATATATATATATATATATATTTATTTATTTATTATAGTGCGGCAACGCTGCCGAGCTGCTGAATCAGCCGCGGGAAGAGAGAAGGAGAAGGAGAAGGAGGAGAAGGGAAAACGTAGGTGCGTGCGTGCGGTCAGCTGGGATTGGGGGGCCGGGCCGCTCGCGACGCTCCTGGACGCGCCCCTCTCGCGCGCGCCAAGAACGAGCCGAGCAAAGCACAGAAGCCGAGGACTGCTGCACTGGCGCGCGGCCGCGCGCTGGAACAAAGAGAGCGAGCAAGACGGAAAGAGAGATGTGTATAGAAGCATCGAGCCTCCGAGTCGGCATAAAAGGTCTCTGACCTCGGCTATAGCTCGCTCTCTCTCTCTCTCTCGCTCGAGTCGAACGCGCCGCTCGCGGGAAAGGCAAACGGATCGCTGCTGCGCGCGCTGGAAGGGCCCTGCGCCGCGCGCGACCCATGCGCCTTTATATTCCTCGATCTACTACGCATCGCTCGATCCTCCATTTGTGTGTACGAGAGCGAGCCCCTCCCGATGCGCGACCATTCCTCGGCTGCGCTGCAGCTATCGCGGCTGACGTTCCGACAGCTAGTATATCCTGCACGCAACCAATGCACACGCTAAAACTATACATGCCAAGTAGTCGCTTGAAACGCGGGTACGTGCGACTATACGAACGAAATGAGCGGAATTTTGAAAACTCGCGAGCGAGTTAGCGTAGTATATCCCCGATGCAGCTCTCGTTCGAGCCGCGTGACGCACGCATGTGTCGATCGCCGCCAGAGACGGCCGGCTATTGTGTGTACGCACGCAGGGGGAAGAAATTTCCCGAAGCTCGATTCGCCCGAGCCATCGATGGATTTTCAAAGCGGGCCTGCATAATGCGCGCGTATAATCAAATGCCTCGCGCGCGCTGCCCAATCTGCATAATCACGGCCACGAACAATCGCATGTGCGCCCGCCCGACTACGTCTCGGGAATTTCATTAACGCGACGGCTCGCCTCTAGTGTGTGTGTGATTGTTGCGGCTGTGTATATGTATACATATCCGTGTGATGTGGCCCGGCATGGAAAAGCCCAGCCCGCGCGAGCGTTGCCCTTTTCCATTCGACCGACCCTCCCGAGCCTGTTTCTGCAGTGCGCCAGTGTGCGTGTGTATGTATATATACGACCATTCCGGTCTTGATGCTCCTCCGACGCGCTCACGGCGAGTCAACTCGTATGTATATCCCCCCCGCTTAGCCGCGGCCGAAATATACCGTGATAATCGATTTTTGGAAGAGCTGCCGAGAGATTACCCGTCCTCCTATGGGCTATACGAACAACCCAGCGTTCGTATATGTGCCGCGGCAGCGAAAATCGTCTTTGTTCGAGGCTCGGTGGTTTTTCCACCCGCGACGCGCAGCTGCTGCTGCTGCTGCGAGCTTGACGTCGTTCGTATATCTATATATATGTGTATGATAGCACTGGGCTGGCCGACGCTGATTACGTCAGCGCGAGCTCGGGGATTGATATATATATAGAGCGTGGGCCGGCCGACGTCGACGTCGACGACTCTGACGCAGCGTCGCCCACGAGCCATGGGACTCCAACGCCTTCCACCTATATATATCGATTCTCGAGCGTAATACGCGTATTCGCTCGTTGACACGTACTTGCGCGTATATATGTGTACTTGTTGATTTGGAAAGGGATCGCGCGCAGCAACAAGTGCAAGCTCGCGAGCCTCGCCGTCGACGAATTATCAATTCATTATATTCAACGAGCGGCGATCGGCCGTCCGTCCGTGCAGTATATACATGTATACACATGCGCGACTTGTTGACGAAGCTCGTTCGAATCGCATCGACAGCAGAGCTATTTCCGAATCATCGCTCGACTGTGGGTGTGACGGCCCGAGGATCGACGCGTTTTTATATACGACTCTTGATGGATTTGACCCATTTCGAGCTGCCCGTGTGCATACAGCCGCTGGCGTCGCGCGCACGTTCATCTCGGCCGTCTATTTCCATTTGAGAAAATTTAAAGAGCCAACGGAGCGAGTAGCTTTCGGTCCCCCGGCTTGTATATATGTGTATGTGGGGCTCATGTGTGCGTGCGTGCAGCGCGTTCAATGGGGACCCGAGGCTCCCGAGAGAGCGAGCGAGCGCGTGTCTGGTAACGGGGGATTCAATTTGAAGCAGAACAGCATCGCCGTGACTATATATACGTGAGCGTAGGCTCATCTGTCCACGCACTTTGTATGTGTATATAACACGTACTGCACGCTGTGTCGGATGTAGGTATAACAGTAATATATGCCAAGGACTCGAGATGTAGCTTTCGCTGGACAATGGGAGAAAGCTCAAAAACGTCTCGTGTGTATACAGTTGTACGGCGAATCCAACTAACGGGCGAAATTGCGGCGCACGCGAGACCCGGATATAAAAGCCCTGCAGTAGCGGGCCACACATTACGAGGCTTGACGGGGGCCGTATACGGGACGAGCGGCAAATTTACAGCTCGCAAAGCGACGGCCGAATAGCTTCTTTTTCTGTTTCCGGGGCACATAAACCAATGCAGCATATCGTTCGAGCTACACTGGTGTCGAGCTCACCGGAGCAGCTGTTTCGTACAGATGCCCGAGCGTAGCTGCTGCGTAGCTCGTCGGCCGCTGACCCGCATAGATGCACACGCACGCACGAATGTGTGTGTATACACGAAAGGGGACAAAGCGGCCGCGACGTTTTGGGGGGGAGGGGGGCGACAAAGGAGAGCTACGCGCGGATCGCGCGCGCGCGACACAGTTTCGCCGGGCTGCGGCTTTCCCCTCCATGCCCAACTACGACGACGACGGCTCGCTATGACTTTTCCAAAGCGAGCTACGTCACGCGCCGCCGAGCCGGGGCTTTTGTGCTGGCTTTGTTCGCCGCTCGGTCGAGCTCGCGCGCCACCACCGCGACACACCACCAATCTCCCGGCCAAAAGCACACTCTCCGACTTGGTATATAAGCGTCCCGATACCGTTATAGGCTTTATAATACGTGTTTTACGAGCCGCTGCGGCCGCTGCCCCGCATGTACCCCGCGGGATCTGCGATTCGCGGTGTTCAGCTCGATCTTCAGTAGTAACAGATAGGCCCCCGTCTCGTTCGGCCGCGTTGACGCGCGCGGGGTGGGGTTTCGAGAAAATTGATCGCGTCCCGCTCACATATAAGCTTGTACGAAAAACGAGGGGCGCGTACGTGTGTGTGTGTGTGAGCTGCAGCAGCGGCGAGCTTGGGTCGAAAAAGCTTCGGCGGCGCGGCAAGCGCGCGGTGCTTCTTATGGTACATGTAATATATGTAGGCGCGCGCGGGGCTGCAGCGCGGATCAATAAGCACGTGGCGAGAGCGCGCGAGAGAGAGCTCCGAGCTGCCGGGAAAAGGACGGCTATATAGCGCGCGCATCGGCCGCCGCCGCAGCACAGCGAGCCCCCCCGATGTAAACAAAGAAACGTGAGCGCGCGGCTCGCTCTCTCGCGCATCGATTTTACCTGCGGCCCGCGCGCGCTCCTTTCTCCCTCGCGCGCTCAGCTCCATATATATATCGACCCTACGACACATTCTCTCTTTCCCTATATATCTATCTATCCATGTGTCTATACATATAGATGCTGCGGATGACACAACTCTATGTGTGTGACGTCATGCGATCCTCCCCAACGCCGCTCGTTACATCCCAATATCTGATACGTGCGTGCAGTAGTTACGCGCGCTGCAAAGCCGGCCGCGCACTTTGTTTGCGTATCTCGCGCCCGACGATTCGACTTTTCTTTGTTCAGTAGACCACGAAACATTCGTCTTGGTATACTCACACTTGTATTGTCAATCTGTCGAATCGAACGTACGATCAACAATAATCCGCATAATGGCTCTATATGTATTAATTTGAAACGAAAAGTTTCGTTGGATGTTTAAAAAGAAAAAAAGAATTGGCGCGAGGAAACTGACGAGTATCCAGTTTCGTTGCAATATTGTCAGACGTGGGAAATTGCAATTACTCGGTCAGTTTTGTTCCGCGCAAGTACCATACATGCTGCTCGCGTTGCAACTTTAAAAGTATGAAGAAAAATGCGCCTCCGTTTTGTACGTCTATTAGGTGGCGTCGTGAGATGCGGTGTGCGGGTTTCACGTTACAAATACATACTTATTGCCTGAGCCGGGGGCCGCCTAGCTCAATATGTGGTTCAGTTCGGCTATGCCGCCTCTATTCACCAAGTGCCTTTTTAACCTATAAATCTCAAGACTCCTCTCTCAATGTGGCTAATGTAGGATAAACCCGTGAAAGGAAAAAAAATATGTCGCTATTTTTGGATGTACGATGGAAATCACAAATTATTTGCGTGACTTGATCATTTATCATCGCCCATTTCAAATGTCAAATGGTTTTTTTTTCTTTGCAGAAACCCATGACCATCTACAGATGTACTTGGCGTGACGAAGAAAACCGGAATGTGCGATGTGGCGAGGTAGGCAACACTTGGGAAGTCGTTGCCGAACACGTACTTCGAACACATTTAAAGTGAGTCATTTTTCCATTTTTCATTCCAATTAAATTGTCTAAATAATGCCTTGAGTAATTTCATAACCTCAAAAAGTTCTCCAAATACAAAGAACGTACACTCAAATTCCTAGCAATAATTACTCCTATTTGTACTTTCCTCATGAATTTGATAATCCATCTTTCATCTGTTAAATTTATTGAAAAGTAGTTAGACTATAGTAATTGTAAATGAACATTGAATAGGCAGATCACAACATGCCACATGACATCACTAATCATTGAAATATTTGATTGCAGTGGAAAAAAGACACAAGACAATGAAGAAGACTTTTACATTGTGGATGAACAGCTCGAACCTGCTTGTTCTCCACCCACAAAGTCGCACTGGGACATGGTTAGGCCCAGAAGTGAAGATCCCGAGTATCAGAAGCAGCTCCGTCTTGCTACTTCTCCCGCCCAAAATCCTCAAATGACTTCTACAGTCAACTCGCAGGATATTGTCATTCGTGATGTGTTCTCCATGGCTTCAGTGGTACGCAAACATGCTTTTACATTACTTGGTAGCAAGCTAGAGATTATTGATGGATCTTTTATTACTGTTTGTTGCAAGTTCTGTCTGCGTATCAAAAATTATCATACCTTGTTTAGGAACATTTCAATACCCTTGTTATCCTCATCAGAAGATGCCTCGATTCAAGTTTTACTCGGTTGAGTTATCAAAAGAGCAAGTGACATTATTTATGAAACATCCCAGAAGTGATCCTCTTTACTCTCTTGATAACTTGGCTCAAAGAGGATATGAACGATGAGAAATGTGAGCTTGTGAAATACAACGGTTGTTTGTTATTTTCAGAACTCACCAAACAAGCAGTTCAAGCCGTCAAACAGGCCGCTGCAGGCGTACAACCCGAACATAAACGTGCTGACAGTGGCGCTGGGCAAGCTGCAGCAGCACTCGCCCCGCCGGGTCCGCGGCGACACGAAAAAATGCCGCAAGGTGTACGGGATGGAGCATAAGGACCTGTGGTGCACGCAATGCAAATGGAAGAAGGCGTGCACGCGCTTCATGGACTAGGCCGGAGCGCGCGGACCCTCGCTGATCGGGGTCCGGCACTTACGGCTCAACGACACGGTGGCGGCGGCGGGCCTGCCCAGCTCCGCCCCGATCAAACGAAGCGACGCCCCGACGACGAGCGGCCGCGAGATCGCCCAAGATCGCCAGCTGAGCCCCAACTAAACACTCGAGCCTCGATTACTCATCAGTGCACAAATCTCGTTTAGTTTATATTTTATCAATATCCATATCTGTAATGTCGATTCGTCGATTTTCACAAAGGCAGCTGCTGAGAATCTTCCTCCGGGAGAGCCGGATCGCGCGCGCGCGCCCATGTTGACGAGGCACGAGAGTAAGTAGCAAGCTTGAGTCCGCTTGACCACTACGCATATAAGTATATAGGCTCTCTTGCATTTTGTACTGTTCTCTCAACGCCGAGTCTGCGATTTAGCACGCGGCTGCACGCGGCTGAGGCTACATAATACAATTATTATCACACACGCTCGCGCAACGAGTCTCCGAAAATGAGTCGAGCAACGTTGGAAACGACGTGAGCCGCGCAGCGTGCGCTTGTGTATCCGCTGTACTTTTTCATTTGCCGATCAGCTGTGTAGATAGTTCAGTTTTTGTGTAAATCTCGGGATAGAAAGACAAACACAGGCAGACGGACGAACACACTCACACACACAAACACAAACACACACAAGCGTCAATCCCATGACGGAATGACGAATCGTCTGTGCAATGCTGATGCAAATTTGAAGCGGTAATAAAGCGTGGACGTAGCTCGGGGCGAAATGCTGCGATGTAACAAGCGATCACGCGAGAACGCGCGAAAAATGTGGCGCCGGTGCTTTGTCTCTCTCTTTGTCTTTTCTCAGCCACAGAGGCGTACCACAGCAAGCCGCGCACGTGCGTTCTGTCCTCGTCGCGCGCGTCCCAACCTAATGACAAATTTCACAAGATATAAGTAAATATATTATAGATAGATCAAGATTTAAAGAAGATTAGCCGTCGGTCGCGGCTGACGTGACCTCGACGCTTCGAGCCCGGCCCGCCGACGGTGCTATATTAAATGAAGTAAAGGAGTGAAGGAGAAAAAAAATATACGATGAAAAAAAAAGTAACGAAAAATGGAAAAAATATAAAGCAAATTGTGATATTTTATGTAATAAATCAGACCCCCTAGGGCCGACAGTAAATTGCAATACGAGGTGATTATCGCTGAAGAGATGAGTCTCGATAGAAAAGATATTGAATTTACCGGAAGGGGAAAATGATGACGTACGTAAAGTTGGCACACGGCATACACGAATCGGATTGCGGGAGGAGAGGAGAAAATTGTATAATTGACACCAACGCATACTGCCAGCGTGAGAAAAAATTTAATAGGATAATCTTAATCGAGATGATGTTATTCGGAACAATCAAGGTTCGTACGTACTCCATTTGTTACGCATCCTTATACATTGCGTAAATAACATAATGTGCAAGATAACAAAAACTCTTCACTTACGCATTCAGAAATCTGTACATGTAGCCGGGCCTTGGTATCCATCGATATATGAAGTACATTGCGAGCGCGCGGGCGCTATTGTCAGTGCCACAGAGCATATCGAACGCATTCATCAATATTTCGTTCTTTCGCTTCCTCCCTCACTTTCATTGCGAAATTGCGATTGAGAGGCGCGCGAGGGCTCGTCATTATGCTTCTAAAATGTAAAGTCTCGCGCAAGATTTTATTGTCGATGTCCGTATCAGATGACTAGTCGCTATACCACGTAGTGTTCTGCGACTCGTTCCTTTTTGACGAATCTTTTGAATGTTTGTATAATTGGCTAATAACGGTATTTTATATTGCACGTTTTTCTAGTAGTATTTCATATGACATTGAAACAGAAGTCGAGGAAAGTCGCAAAAATCAATGGAACAGTCTCGTCAAAATTACATTTTTGCAATAATGTATGATTATATATATTTATCCTTGTTTTCGCAAAAATCAGTTCGTATTCCAATTGAATAGAGCTTCGCGCGTTCTGCTTATTTTGAAAAAGAAAAATCAAGTACAATTTTTAATCTTTGACTCGATAAAACAATATTCCGAGTGCAAAGTTTGAACATTTCAATTATAAATATTTTTATGTAATTGTACATAAATATGAAGTGTACAAAGTCTAAATTAGTCAGACTTTTGAGATTGTAGATAGTATACTTAGATGTAATGATTCTCGCGTTGAAATGATTTTTAGTAATATTTCACCAGCATGTCCCGTTCATTGATAAATCATTGTTATGAGAAGAACGTGAACTAGTATTAGGTCGGAGTAAGCGAAAGAAAACTGTGCGAGCAGTGATATGACTGACACTTGCGATGAATTTGATGTATTTATTCGGAAACGTACACTTGAGATGAATCTATTGAATAGCATGCCTTGAATCAACACCGATCCACATGGGGCATTTGAAAATTGAATCAAGTTGAAATTAGTTCGTCGTTGGTACCTCGATGGCCTGGATATATCATACCAAATCGATCTCATGTAATGTAATGAATACAAATTTTTAAAATGCAATTTTTAAACGTATGGTCGACCCAATCGTCCTCGAGTCTATCAAGAAGCATTCACTGCCCACTTCTCGCCAAATCAGATAACCGAGAAGAATTTCACTTTAAGGATAAGCAATATGTTATTCATACTTTCACGTTTATAACATAATATTTATATACATTATGAATGTAGCAATTGGACATGATTGACTGCCAAAATGATTTTCATTTTTGACAAAAATTGTATATTTTAATTTTCCTTTTTTATTATTATTATCTCGTTTTAAATTTATATGTTTCTTGTATTATTTTTATCATTATATATTTAATATATTATTATATTAATCTTATATGAAGTATTGCGAGGGGCAAATAGGCTGATTATCGGAAGATGTTTATTATTTTTAAAATTTCTTCTTCCAATATTCTTGAAACCCGACTAGACCATCGTTTTAGGTCGACCATACGATGCAAACATCATATATATTATTATTGCTAGCATTATATTTCAGTTATCGTATATACTTTCATAATTCAAATCATCGTATCTTGATTGTATTATTATATTATACCATATTATATATTATTATTATTATTAAAGCTATTATTATAATAATTATTATTATTATTATTATTATTACTACTATTATTGATAAATATATATTATACGTTATCTCAGCGTTACACACGAAAAGTAATTATTAACATGGGCAAAAAATCGCAATGATATCACCAAGATCTTTTATTGATGAGAAAATAAAGTGATACGTGATTTTTAGCCAGAGAAAGAGAACAACAGGCAAAAATAGGCTGTTGAAGTGATAATGTAAGAGAGATAAAACTCGTTAGTATTTCGCAATACTCGGACTAAAGGGCGATATCCATATACATAATATATAATACACTGTTATAATCGGAGACTTTCCGAGGTTTTGAGGAAACACGCGCGCGGTTCATGGAAGGATTGCAAGTATGAACAGATCCCGCATTGAAAAAGTCACAGGAGAACACATAGATGCTTGCGTACAAAATGAAGTAGCTTGCGAGTTGAATAAATAGTGGAAAGAAAAAAAAGCGATACTTGCACGGCTACTCTTGTTCAAGTCTATATGTTTCCGAAGACTTTTTTAAGACTGGCCGCTCATATACATATATACATACGCACTCACGTCGACTACGAGAAATAAAAAATTGAGCTAATTGTTCGCGTGCGCGAGTGCTATCGTTATATGTACAGCGAGTGACACGGTGGTGGTGCTACACTATTGCTATGGCAAATCTATTTCGATAATGGTGTGTGAGAATCATAAAGAAGATCGGAATGCGCTCAGAGAAGGAAATAATTATGGGAACGGAACACACGCATCCATTCTTTTACTGTAGATAAATAGAGACGCGCTTCGAGAAAGTCAAAAACCCCATTTTTAAATCAGCTCTCGTCGAAGAGAGTGTGGACGAAAAAATATATAAATATATATATTATATAAAAGAAATGAATAAATAAATATATCCACATACATAAAAGTATATATATATATGTATATACATATATACATATATATGGACTAAAAGTAAACAAAATCTGTATACCTTGAATTTGCATAATACCTTTACTTTTGTGAACGAATAATGTCGATTTTTTTGCTCGCCAACGCTCCAAGTATTTTCCTTTTTTAAAAACGATGTAAATCAGATTCTATACTCGAAGATGAGACTTTGATCGATCCTGCCATATAGATTTATTGTTTGTTTATTATGCTGCTAGTTGAAACGAAACTTTTGATTGTGTGAATCGACAAATTTTTGAAAACTATCTTCTTCGATCAGTAGAGCATACTTATAGCAAGCAGCCAAGTGTTGCTCTCCCTTTGAATTGTAAAATCGTCAAATGTATACTGTTTGTGTACTTTTTGCAACAGTCGTCCAACGCGGCAGTCTATTAGACGGATAGTCATTGCATAAATATTTTAAAAGAAAAATAAAACAAACTACAAAAGCGAAACAAAGAACTCGACATTCGTATTCGCGTCCATATTTTTTTAAAAAAATAACAAAGGAAAAAAAAGAGCGCAAGTACGGAGAGATGAAAGTGGTGAAAATCATGATCACAAAGACACACGGTACCTATAATGTCGCAGTCTTATCTCGCAATGCACCGCGCGAAAACAATTTAACCGATCATTTGCCATTTTTGCAATATATACATATAATTCTTTACGTGTTTAGGTCAAAAAGACATAGTGACTCGTGCGTTACTAATAGACGCTATACATACTCAGGAAAAGTCTGGTAAAAGCGCGGTGGCCCCCGTAAGTCGAATAGACGTACGAAACGGATTGGCGAATCAATTTGATACGCTAATCGTTTGAAATGTAATGTTCGATAAAATTATATTTTTGCCCAGTATTTTTGCCCGACTTTTTCCAGCGCAAAATAATCGTGAAGCGTTAAAAGTACCGAAAAAACAAAGTGTAAAGTGAATCATATATACGTTGAAAAAATGTATCAGAAAAGTGACTGTATATGTGTATACTGCTGTTCCAGTCTAATTTTTATAAACGGAATTTTGAAAACTCCTATTTTTGTCTATCGACTTGGATAAAATTTTAAAGAACGCGTATATGTTTTTGGATGTTTTTAGATGAATTCAGACATTCATATACTTCCATCAACAATCAACGATACTTAGCAATATTAGGGAAATCTATCACTCATAATATAATTCGGTACTTTGGGCGCTTGCGAGAACGAATCTCTGTGTCGATGCCGATGACGATCGCTTTTCGATACTCTGATGCCGAAACTATATAGGTATATACTTTGAGAAAAATACATGAATATAGATTAAATACAAATAAACAAAGAAGATTCGTTGTAAACGCGCGCATGACGATGAACGCGTAAAAGTTACTGATCAATATCAAGTTTAGTAAGTTGTAGTCCTAACGACCGAGAATGCTCCAATTCACTTCTCTTTTATAAAGAAAAAAATAAAAAGGAAAAAGAAAAAAAAACAATTATCGTATGCGAGGAAAAGAGTGCGTGTGCCAATGTGTGTCTGAGATCGCAGATGTCCGCGAATTTCGTATCTTGAACTTGATCGGTTAGTAGTTATAATTATCATCCTTGTAGACCTTTTTCTCATAGTGTTTATCACATAAAACGAAACAAAATATTAGAAAAAAGAAAAACATAATTACATCGCCATGCGCAGACCCTGAGAATATATGAAACCCGAGAACCGATGGATTCTTCAAAGAGACAAAACGATGGACACACGTTTACTTCCCTCGGTTTTGTTATTCACAATAAATATATATACGTTATTGAAAATTCATATATTTATATTTTGTCTTTCCGCGGATTCAGTCGTTTTTTAAGCTGTACAATTTTATGAGCGCCAACTACCTGCAGGCCGAGAGTCCGTTCTTTGATACTTTCGACATCGTCGCTGTCTTCGTCGTTTTTTAGCCAGACTCATTTCTTTCGCGTTCATCGGTACGGCGAGTTTTGAAATTTATGGATCGAGGGTGGCAAGAAAAATGTCGGGAAATATAATAAAGCAAAGAATATGGTACGGAGTGGAGATCCATAAGCAGCGTCTGCGATAAGTTGCAGCAAGGCATCTATATAGAAGTAATAGAAATAAATAAATGAATATATTAATATATATATACATACATATATATATTAAAGATACATATATTTACGAAGAAGAGCAAGAAATATGAATATGAATCGGATAGGTGTTTTATGATAGAGTAAAGAAAATTATGAAAATGAAGCAGACAGTCGCACCAAAACTAACGAAGTTACTGTTGCGCGAATTATTATAAATGGGTATATATGTAATATAAATCGACAAGATGATTATGTATATGTGCGGAATAATTTTATACACAAGCAACGCAAAAACACATTAATATAAATTGCAGATATATTGAAGTCACCGGAACATATGTACCATGATTATATATTATTATGTTATACCGTTGTACAATTGAGTTATATATACATTTCTCGATTAGGTATATATATACATATATATATATATATATATATATATACACACACAGAAAGACTCACACACCCTGATACTAAGAAAAAAATATAAAACGACGACAATGACGATGCTGGAAAGCGAGATAATAATATATTGTAGACATACAATTAACATTATAAACATTATATTTTATTAATTATTACATATAAATATGCATATGACAAATATATAAGTATAATGTTACATAGAATACATCTTGACTACATTTCATTTTAAAACCACCCATACCTTGTCTCTTTATTTTTCTAGTATCAAGTTGTTATATTTTTGTAGTAGCATTTTTAATTCTTGTTGGATGTATACTTTTCTTTAATTTCCAAAAATATTCAATACAATGAATATATTATTAAATTATTTTTAATCATTTACAAATACAAAATATTGATATTCGCTTGCATTTAAAACTGAAGATTATATTTATGCTTGTGGTTTCTTTTCTAATTGAATAATTACTACTTCTGGACTTTCTTCTTCTTTTTTTCACTGATAGCGGTGGACTCCAGGTTGGAGCACCGATTTACCACAATTCAAATGCAGCCACTTCTCGACTTGGAAATATTTTCTTGAATTCTCCGCTTTTTCATCACGTGGTACACAACCGGCCAATCGTAAACGCGAGCTATTCAAGATGGCGATCGGACGACGCGATTGGCTTATAATAGTGGTTGTGGCCGTTGCTCTTCTTGAATTCGACTTGAATGTTTATGTTTCTCTTGCTCGTTTCTCAAATGATTCGCTTAGTTAATTTTTAGTTTATTTACAAATGAATAAATAATGTCTATCAATGTGACAGTTAATGGGAATCCAATTAGTATACGACGGGGAAAAATGATTCTATCAGATCTCGAAAATATTCGAAAAACTGAAAGAGATAAGCGAAGGAGGTTACGATTGGAACAGGTGAGTTTTGGGAAAGTCAATCATTTTTGGTTTATTAACCAGATCATCACTTTTATTCTTGGGCTCTATTGTATTCTTATTCTCTCAGGGATTCAGTGTAGATACATTTTTGTGTAGAACCTGCACAGTAAAATTCAATTTCTTCAAATTATATTGCTTGATCAGGAGTTGATGTTTATATTTTCCTTGTTTTCTTTTCTGATTATGATCTTTTTATGATTTGCAATATATACATAGGTAAAAGAACAGTCTAAGGCTGTATCAAAAAAAATATTAGAAAGAGCAAGATCTATACAGCAAGAAGAACTTGAACATCTTCAAGAGTGTGAGAATAATGAAATAAGGAGAGCACAAAATGAAAAACTAATGGAACTACATCGCAGATATCAAGATATAGAGAATATTGGTTATGCACATGAGAATGCTGCAAGACAACCAGACATTGATAATATTAAACAAGTCGAAGAACAGAAAAATAAAGCAGTTGCCAAGGCTAGAGGAATGGAAGCTGTTAAACATTTGCAAGAATCTAAAAATGTAAGGATTGCGTAATAAAACAAAAACATAACTGTCACATGTGTAAATTATATAATTGATCAATTTAAATATCTCAAAGGTGGTCAATTCACGATCTAAGCAGCAAGAACGATTGCAAGACGTTCGAAATGTTGAAAATCAACGCTCCCAGATGGTGGCTCAGTTACCAAAAAAATCAATGATGAACAAGGATACAAAAGGCAATTCAAGAAATGATGATTTAACACTTTCTCCTTGTTCAAAGAAAACAATGAAGAGTGTAGTTTCTAAAAAGTGTCCCGTAGAAAAGGTGCCAAAACAGGCAAAGGTTACTCATTACTCTAATATAAATTTAATTTTTCATTTGAAATCTATCATTATAATAAAGTTTATTTCTGTTTCTCAAATTCTACTCAGGTTTCAAAAACACCTCAAGTAAATGTGTCTGTAAACGACCATAATGTGGATAGCATACAGGCAACAACATGTACAAATAGAAGTAAAATATCTTGTCCAAACAAATTATCTAGGATTTCTAAAACAGTTTCAGATACAGTTCCAGATATTAGTAGAATCAGTGTATGCGAATCTGATGATAATGAGCCTAGAAGAACAGTGCCTGTAACAAGTACTTCTGGTAAACCAGAGGATCTTAGGTAAAATAAAATTATGTATTGAAATAACGTTCTTTGTATACGTAATAAGTTTTTATCAATTCTCATTCAGGTATAACGCATCAAATTATCAAGGCAGTTCCTCTGATTTGAGTAGTACTTCTTCAAGGTCTTCTTCATCTATAAGTGAAGATTCTTCATATTTCTCTGATAATCCTTCAAAATCCGCAGTGGTTAGAAAAACTCCAAGTTATCATACGTCACCTGTTGCTCATAAAGTTAAATCATACGATCACAAAACTCGGCAAAGAAACGCATACGAAAGACCTTCTGGTCTTGTTGAACGAATTAATATTAAAAATAAGGTATGTTACAAGATATAATCCTAAGCCAGCATACATGGAAATTTGCCATTTGAATGTTTATTTACGTTGTTAATCATTGTTCTAGCCAAATGCTGAGGATTTAGCTCAGGAAATCATGGAATTAGAGTCGCAACAGGCCTCAGTGCTTGAAAATCAGAAAGAAAGTTTGAGGCAACGTGGTGAAGATGCTGCTCTACGAGAGAAAATTAGAAGAGATTATCAGCTTCTTCTAAAAACAATGGATCAGTTAAATGAAAAAGAAAGAAAACTCAGGGCGAAACAAATTTCTACCAGTGGAGTAAGTAGATTCACCAGTTATTCTGTTACTCTCATACATTTTCCTCAAATTCATGTTGATTTGAATCATTACAATGATATTGTATTTGTTTTGTCAGGATCGAGTACAACCTCCTTGTAAAAGAAGCGAAGATCTTGCAAAAAAACAGAAACAAATGGACCGAGTTTTTCAGGGCATTTTGCGTTCTTCTCAAAGACCAGCTAGTTCTGGTGAACGAATTGAGAGGCCCATTACTATTACACCTCGGGATTATATACATTCTCAAATTGCTTCGAATGCTGCATGTAAAGAACCACCTTCTGTTGAAAGGCAAAGTAATGTAGAAAGCTGTTCTGATGATGAAATTCTCCATAGAAGAGAAATATCTGATCTTTTGTTGAAAATTGAATCTTTGAAGAGAAGACTTCTACAAGAGTTGGGAGTTGATTTGCCAGACGATATTTTTAACGCTAGTGTTAAATCTCTTTTCAGTCAAACATCAACTCCCAAAAGTCAAGAAAATATCCAACATAGCGCGACGAAACCTGAAATTCAAGTAATCAATATGTCTTCTGACGAAGCTGCAAAATCGGTTCATCAGGTTTACAAACCTAGCAAAACTCGCACTACAACACTTCGTGAAGCTTTGTCAAAGTCAAAAGTAAAAAAAAATATGACCACTCGTGATCAACAAGTACAAGTTGAATTAGATCAAGACAAGACGAAAGAAACGCCAAGTTATCCATTAGAACCAGTAGTTGAAATAGTAACTCCCGAGAATGGAGACAGCTGTAATAGCTACCGTAGCAATTCGTCCGTTGCTACTGACGTAGTAATAGATGTCGGCAAGGACGAAATAACAGTTGTTCCTAAAGGAGCAGAAAAAAGTAAAAAAAAAACTCAACATGTATCAAGCGCAAAGGCTCGGCATTCAACGACAAAAACACCTGTTAAAATTTCCTTTGAAAAAAAAGACGGTCGTGGGTCTTTCGAAGTAGCAGGTTTTCTTATAGACCCCGAGAAAAGGGAGATTACGGTACTTCCTAAGAGAAAGAGAACATCTTCCAAGAGAGAATCACAATTAGCGTCCGATAAATGTCCGTCTTTGCCTGAGAGCAGAGTTAACTCTCCTTCTAAGAAACTGTCTAGATCAGCGCCTTCCTCGCGACAGACTAGCCCTAAAAAATTCGAATCGCGACAGTCAAAATCTTTCGACGCAAGGGATGGGAATTGTGAAGAAAGGAGGTACAAAACTCAGTACACCCAAGTGTCGATTGACTCCAGCACTGAAAGTTCTCAGCTAAACTCCACCTCGGAATCGACAAACGGTACATTCTACACCAGATTCCATTCTATGGCATCTAAACATATAATCACCAAGATACATGAAACTTCAGATACCTCGACTACGTACGCGAGCCCTCCGACGACGACGGCGGGTAACCTACTCGATGCAATGAACAGTAGCACACCGATTTTGGAGCTGCTCGACTCGTCTCCGAATGATAGGTTTAGGCAGAAAGCGCGCTTAGTGAGTCCAGTTTCTTCGCCGGAAACACCCTCGCCCCGCACCATGAAATTGCCCTCGAACAAACTGCGAGCCACTAGGGTCAGCAAAAATATTAAATTCATGTCCTTGATTAATACGCAGATGAGACCAGATTCGAGTTGTAACAGCAGGAGTACTCATACGAGTCTTTCGATAACAAGGGATCGGTCAACGGCGACCCGACCATCAACTAGATCATGTACTTGCAAGAACCCTGGTTGCAAGCTTGTACACGACAAGATTGAAGACACGCAGGCTTACGCTCTTAAACATTTCCCGGAAACATTGAAAAAGTATGAGGCCCTTCAAAACGTGTGCACTGACCGAATAGCCTCGCTCACGGATTTGATACAGAAAGTACGCAACGAACAAAAGGGTGAGTATTGAATTATTTTATCAAAAGTTAAATTATTGAATTCGAAATATATCAAAGGAGTGTGGAATTTATCTTCAGGTTTAGAATTATCCATGGTCACACATGAAGATTCGAGTTCGGCAGGCCGGGCTTCAAACGAGCAGTCTTCAGCAAACGGCAACGTTAACGATCTGGTAAAGAGTATGGAGGCTGTTCACGCGCAGCTGAGAAAGACTCTGATGGACTCGCAAAAGCTCATCTCAGGCGGAAGTATTGACTTGCAAAATCCTGCAATACTTAACAGTAACGCAGATAAATCTTATTCCTTCAAAGGCTCGACATCCGGCGAAAATGCCGAAGATGAGACTGGCAAAGCAAAAAGCATAGCACCTTCGGCCCCGACGACGTCAGTAGCTGGTGGCAAACCAAAGATTGTCAATACAGAAAGGGTTAGCATCAAACTCGATCGTTATCGGTCTGCGCAGTCATCGAGAACAACGGGAAAATCCAAAGCGATCGAGACCACAGAGGAAGCAACCTCGAGCGCCCCCGATCAAAGTGAAGAGTTGGTCGAGAGATTATCGAAGGAGATTCTTGAACAAAGTAAAAGCATTAATAAATTGATACCGGTTGATAGCTTAAAAGACTCTGACAATTCTATTTCAAAATCAAGTCAGGCAGATGTAAAAGATATTGTTGAGATTGCTAACAACGACGTTGTCAACGACAATAATGATCAGTCAGCGAATTTGGATGTGCGTTTTTCTTTATTCCTACTATTTTTCAATGTTTTAAATCAGCAATTTTTTAAATCAGTTTTCAATTATTTTTCATAGACTAGTACATCAGACTTCGTTCCTCTTTTTGCTGATATTCCTAAAGTCATGCGGACCATGAATAATTCTCTGAACGGGACCAGAACAAGGCCTCCAGTCACTTTAATAAGCAGACCATTCAGGTGAGCTCATACAAAGATTAAATTCTCATCTTTATAAAGACGTTTCAACAGATATTTGGACCCTTCTTTTTACTGTTACAGGCCCGAAATCACGTCACAAGTCCACGAATTATCAACTATTGTTGAGTTTGATACTCCAGATACTGTCAATAAAAGTCAAATGAGCACGAGAAACCCCTCGAATAAATGCAGAAAAAAATTACTGTCAAGTGAAACAATTCAGTCCGCGAAAACATCGCCATCCAAAAAGAGTGACATGAACTTGATTAAAAGTAAACCGTCAGTTCACGTCGCTCCTTTACCTCCACATCAATCACCACAACTTGATCTAAATTCCTCAAACAAATCGGCAATGAAAAGTTCACCGAAAAAATCCGCCAATAAATCTACAGAATCGCTGGAGAAGATGAGAAGTTCAATGATTGAGGAAAAGAAGATATGTTCTTCGGATTCGATGCACACACTACCCGACGTACTCATCGAACAATTGCAGCAAAGTCATGAAAATACGGATGGAAATTATGACCTGCGAATAAGCCAAATATCAGAGTTGCATTCACTGCCCGAAGAGAGTGTAGATCAAATACTATTGAATGAATCACATGGAGATAAGTCTAAATCCATGACACCCAAACAAATTATTTCAGAAGTAGATCATGAACAGAAACAGGAACAAGACAAGAGTCATTTAATGTTATCGAGATCAACAAGTTTCTCTGGTCTATCTGGAGTATCAGAGATCACAACTTCTCCTTCGTCAGATATAAATCCATTCAAATGTCCTTCTTCACCTGAAGAAATGGAAGAGGCTTTGAAAAAGTGGGGCCTTGGCTGGGCTATTCCAACGTTGAAGAAAACTAGAGAAGCGAGTGCACTCGGCTCTTCGTCTAGTTCAGACGTCACTCCTGTTAATACCAATCCGAGACTTGTATCTCCAGTCAAAAAACCATCGCAGCAACAGCAACAGCAACAGCAACAGCAACAGCAACAGTCACAACAACATTTAGAAACCACACCAGGTCACGAATTGCCTGAAGTAAGCGATGTCTCTTCGATATCAATTAAACACGCGAATAAAAGTACTGAAAGGTCGGTACTTGTCAAGGGTCGAACGTCAACACCAAATAGACTGAATAACTCAAACGATAATTCAAATAATAATTCAAACCATAATTCAAATAATTCGGATGGGACAGTCTCGACACTTGGTAGTTTCTCGTCAGACTTGAACATTGTTGTACAGAATCAAAGTGCGGATATAACCATTCCTAACATATCTTTTTCGAATAATAAATTTGACTGATAAATGATTGTTATAGCCGAGGACTGATTACTTTAAATTTTATTCAGTGTGCATAAGAATGTTGATTATTCACCATTTTTATACTTCTTTTGATTTTTTTTATTTTATATTTACTATTTGAAGTAGGTTACTCTTTCAAAGGAGGTTTTGGAATAGGTATTTGAGCTGATTTGCAACTGTCACATAAGGTACGATGGTGAGAGTTTTACAAGGCGCTATTTATATTGACTGATGTTTTATCCTTGTTTAAGAAACTTTCAAATCATAAATGGGCGATTACATAATAATTAAATGAATTAGACTGAATTAAAGTTTAAAAATGACAGAAAAATATATGTTGGGTTTTAATAGGTGGAATAATTAATGAATTGTATAAAATGTGTGATTGCTCTGAGTGAAACGTGTGTATGTGTGTGTGAAGTATTGAATTTAAAATAAATTGAATGTAGCTCGTAATGTTACAAAATTGTTCATTCTTCTTGCTTATCAACAAGGTAAACGAATGAATTCAGAATTTGAATGTAACAAATAAAATATATTAGCTTATTTTACTAGAATATTGGTTTTTATAAAGTTTCGACTATTGAATTGGCTTATTTTATAAACATTATATTTTCAATATTAATCATAAGAAAATGCAATGAAAAGCATGGTTTTTCAACTACAGGATATCAAGAATATCTCTTTCATGTAAGTTTCTTACACTGCATCCAGCATTGGCGACATACCAATTTCAAGAAATACAATCATTCATAATCAAATTTATGTAAATATTTAAATGGCAATACAGAAACAAATTTATAAAGCTTATGTGTCTATGTACAATTATTACAATACTACTAACTTTTTCATACAAGATTTGTATAATACATTTAATAACAAATGCCTTAAAAGTATTAAAATAGTATTCATCCTTGAATGATTGCTAGACTGTAATCAATTTACCAGAGCACCACGGGCAAGGATGGAAGTTAGGCTCTAAAATGCATGAATCATTACAGCCTTTGATTTCCGTTAAAAGATCCAAAATTTGAGATGTAGTCTTATCTGCTCTCAGTGTAGTATCATCTGGTTTATTTACATGTCCATCAATAACTTCAATATTGTTACTCAGACTTGCACCTTAAAATAAAATATAATAAATTATTTCTTGATTAATTATGTTATTCTTAGTACAGTAATATTGAATAATTACCAGGATGATCAGGCAGAGACATATTTTCTTCTGCAATAGTAGCTGTGTTTACATGTGAACTTGAATTCTTAGACTTTAATAGTTCTGCAACAAGAACTTTCAATTTATGAAGCTGTGCTTGTTGTTGATTACGCTGTTCCAAAAGTTGCTTGAAAGTGTTTTCTTTTTCTTTAGCTTTTTCTTGAAGAATAGCACGTTGCTTTTGATATAAAGTCACATACTCTCCTACAAATACATTACATTAAGAGTTAATTCATAAAATTAATGGGGAATATTATAGATATAAAGTTAATATAGGTGGTAAAAATATGCTTATATGTTTGAAAATTGATATACCTATGGTTTCTGTTTCTCCTTGTAACTGTAAGACAAGATGTTCTAATCGCTGTTTATCGTCTGTTAGTTCAGCAACACGCTCCATTGTTTCTTTAAATCTATTTTCAAGTTTCTTAATTGGTTCTGGAATACTTGGAATACTACTGGTTTCAATTTCAGTTTCAGCTGTTATCACAGATTTTTCCTCTAAACTTTCAGAATCAATTGGGATATTTTGGTGCGATTTTTTTTCTACTCGAAGTCTTTTATCAGACACAGTTTCACCATCCACCGCTTCATTTATTTCTTGTATAGTTTCCAACATCAGATCATCATTATTTGTAGCTTCAAGTTTAGAATGTAGAATTTGATTTTCTCTTTTTAAGTTTCCAATTTGTGCCTGCAAATTTGTATAGAGTATCATTCATTACTCTTCATTAACATTTTTCTTTTTCCTACTAAAATAAATAATCAAATTGTTTACCAAAGCTAATTGAAGCTCTTCTTGCAGTGCACTAATACTATGTGACTGGGCTTGGTAGTGCTGAACTTGATCCTCAATTTGTGCATTATGTAATTTTTCTTTTTCAATTTTAACTAGAATCGCTTCTTTATTTGCCAATTCTTCTTTCAACTCGTAGACTTGTTGCTCTACCTCATTGAGCCGAGCATTCAATTTTTTCCCTATATTACGCTCAGCTTGCAACTGCTCAGTTAAATCTAGTTTAGTGTTACTCTGAAGTTTAAATAATTACTCAATTAATTTTATGGTGTATGCCAAAGATTTGAGAAAAATTAATAACAAATTACCAAGTCAATAAAAGCATCATGCATTTCATCAAGTTGAGTTTTCAATTGTTGATTTTGTGATACTGCCCGAGAAGCTCCAAGTTGTTCACTCTGTAAGGCTGTAGCTAATTTAGATGCTTCAACACTTTGTTCTCGCATATTATGGAGTTCTCTCAAATCTTGTTCTAACTTTTCTATTTCTCTATCCTAAAATTACAACGACAAAAAATGTTCGATAACTGATTATATATACATTTGTTACAGTAAATACAAATAGACCTACTCTTTCATTCAGCAATGATTGAAGATTTTCTTGTTCTAAAACTAGATTATCCATACTTTTTGTTAACATTTCTATCTTTTCTGATTGATCTTGCACTGATACTGGATCTACTATTCTTGCTCTTTCTCTTTGCAGTTGTTGTTCTAATTCGGACAACCTCTGAATATAACTCTGTTCCCGAATATCTGATTGAGCAATGACTTTTTTTAATGTCTCGAGCTAGAATCATAAAAAGTTCATTGAATTTGAGGAGTTTTTCTTCCAAACAATTAAGTGTTAATATTGATTATTTCAACTAGCCTCAGTTGTTAGTTTAGTTTGTCGTTCATCTAATTGTTGCACATAGCTTTGATATTTCTTGCTGGCTTCATCTTTTTCATCATTCACACTTTCTAGAGTTTGTTTCATTTGAGATAATTGTTGCTCAAGGGCTCGGGTTGTATGATGCTGTTGTTCAAGTGAATTCATTTCTTGTTGAGAATTTGAAAGCTGTAGAATAATTGAAATATAAAATTTTAACTTTAATATATATCATAGAAGAATTTAATTATTATAGATTTGCACTTGCTTGTTGGATCCGCAGTTCACTCAAAGACAAAAGGGCAAGTTTTTCTTGTAATTCTCTTTGCAAATTTGTTACTTCCAGATTTTTATAATTGAGCTTCTGCTGAAATTCTGATATTTCTAATTCAAGATCTTCATTTCTTTTTCTGAAAAAGAAAAATTTTAGAATTTAAGGTGAAATATTACATTTTAACACTAGAGCAAAAGACAAATAATTGTAGGCACGAGTGAGGCCGAGTGAAGCGAGTCTGGTAATCACACGAGCCTAGAATCTTTTGCCTTAGTTTCGAATAGTATTTTATGTTATACGTGATCATAAACGCTCATTTCACGCGCTCAAATCTCGATGCGTGAAATTCGCGTTTGATCAGTCACAACATAAAATATCGTATGCAACTCGTGAAATACGATTCCACGCACTCGTGTGACCGCCTAGCACTCGTTCGCCGCCGACTCGTGCAAGCTTGTCACACTGGTGCGTAAAATCGCATTTCACGCACTAGTTGCATAATATACTATTATGTTATAAGTGATCTACGTGAATTTCACGCATCGATTTCCGTGAGTGAAATGCGCGTTTATGATCACGTATAACATAAATATTTTTTTAGCACAAGAAATACAATTTTAAAGAATTCAACGTACTCAAGTTTTGTTAGTTTTTCAGTTACTTGACCATACTGTTGTTGCAACTGTTCAAAGGACTTTTTAAAATTTTCCATATCATTTTTCCAAGTCAAAGCTTGTCTTTCTAGATCAACTACTCTCTGTTGACTAGTTTTCAACTTGTCAGACAACTCAATCACATCTTCTGCAAAAAATATTTTGAATGAGTAAGTAAATAATTAATCATTGTATATTATTTCTCTCTTTGTTTAAATCTTACCAGTTTTTTGTTTTATTGCCACTTGGCATTGGGCATTAGTAGCAGACAGTTCTTCTTTTTCACCTACTAAAATACCAATTGTCTGAGCATCCAAGTGGATTTGCTCCTTCAGAGGATTAACTTCTCTAATTAATTTGCTTTCAAATTCGGTATTCTTAGTAGCAATGACAGCCTCTAATTCTGATATTTTACTATTCTGTTAATCATACAAATATCAAGTAAGTCAATAGTTTCTACATATTTTTCAAAGTATGTGGTTCAACACTTACACACTGGCTTACTTGGATGTGCAATTGATTAACAAGTTTCTTCTGTTCTTCCAAACAAGAATTCAAAAACTGATTTTTCTGTTCTAAGTCACAATTATTCAATGCTGATTCATCTAAATTTTGTTCATCTATAAGCACACTTGCCACAGCATTGGCCATTTGTAAAAGATGCTCTTTTTGTAGTGAACTAGAAATGTTGTTTTGAATATTTGATTCTAAGTTTGGGCCAAGGAATTGTGAATCATAATCATTTGAGGAATTTTTATTATGATCAGTCTGATCAAAATTTAGGTCCGTACAAACAGAAATCTTGTGATTATTCTGTTGTAAATTTGGAATGACATTGTATTCTTGTAGAAATTCTGATGTTCCATTGGTTGTTTCATGGTTTGGGTGAGGACTTGGAAAACTTGGGTCAACTTGTAATGGAGGTAGTGAAGAAATCATGTATCCTGCATCATTAAATAGATTAGGAGATTCACTTGTTTTAGTTTCATGGTTTGGGTGAGGCCTTTGAAAACTTGGGTCAACTTGTAATAGAGGTTGTGAAGAGATCATATATCCTACATCATTAAATAGATTAGGAGATTCACTTGTTCTAGTTTCTTGATTCCCATTACTCTGTTCAACTTCTAATTTGTCTTTAGCTTGTTGAAAATTTTCATCATGAGCTTGTGCCAGGTTTTCAGAAGATGGTACCTGTCAAATTTAAAGCAAGAAGAATAAAATAATACAATAGGAGTTTGAAACGCAAACTTTATAATCATGATTATTATATGTATGATTCAAGTTAATTTTAATGAAATACTAATGTTTTAATGAATCTACCTGTTCATGATCATTCTTTTGTAGGTCACTATGTTCTTGTTTAATTTTTTGATTCTGCTCTTTTTTACTTCGTTGGAATTCTTTAAGCTGTACAAATAATATGCTACATTAATAAGATCATCTTTAATTGCATTAGTGTTTAGGTATAGTATAATTGTGTCATTTTGTGTAAAGTAATTTTAATTATATGTAACAATACTGTACTCTTTTTCTGGCAGCTGAAATCCTTTCCTTATCCATTTTGTTAATACTTTCACTAGAAATATGGTTCTCAAAAACTTGTTATGAATTTCAAACAATTAGTTTCTGTTTAAATCATTTTATTATAAAAAAAACACTCCTTTGACAGCAGGTTAAAGGTTATGTTACGTTTCGAGTCTGCATCTCTATACAAGTGCCACTTCACCATCAGCCCGTAAAATGAATATGTGTCAGACGACCGCACACATTCACAAAGAATCTACGCCGCATATAGTGGTATATATATATATGTATATATATACATGGGTATTGGTTATACCTATATATATACATATATCGTACTTATCAATGTAATTGTTGTTGCTCCACGATTTCACTATAAGCTAGTTGTGCAGATGGTCAATCAAGTTGACAATATCAATTTATGTGACTCAACGTATTTTGGTTTAAAATAGGAGATATTCTCAACAAATATAGTGTTGGTTTAGTTTAGTAAAGTACAACTACGCATGTCATATATATAATAAAATGATAAATTTTGGCCAAATTTTATTTTAGAATTTTCCCGCGATGGGACCTCACCTCATATATCTATATATATACGTGTAATATATATAGATATATATCACATGCGTATGTTTCTCAAGATGACCATTTGCTGTGCTTGTGAATAAAAATAGAATTCAAGATATTCATATGTACTTATACGTATTTCGTACCTTAGAAATTGTAAATGTCACCTTTGGTCAGATATTTATTAGGAAACAAAGTTCTGCCCAAGGCAGTTTTTGAAACTAATTTTTTCAAGTTTATATAATATAGTAGAAATGTTTTAACACAGAATAAACACATTTTGATTCTTCTCATTTGTTTTCAAGATCATCTCTTGAAGTTTTACTCAATTTCTTCATTGATATCAATAAGTTTGAAGTTACTTTTTGGCAGAAATGACTGCGATAGCAGCCAATAAGCCAATTGGCATAATGAGGTACATAATTAATCCAATTTTGAGTTAATTTAGCAAATAATATTGAGCATTGACTAATACCAAGTTTCTATTGGAATTACAGGACTCCCCCACCATTTAAAAATGTCAGACAAGGCAGTGTAATTGATTTTGATATTGACATGTTCTTGAAAATATCTAACTATGAAGATACCGTGAGACAACTAGACATTTATTATGGAATCGGTAATATTTACATCTACGATTGATTAATTCTGTACTAAACTGTAATATAAATTCCCTAATCATTTGCAGTTAAGAGACAAATTTTACACTATCAAAGCTGCATAACAGGTCTATTTCCACAAGTGTCTTCTGATAAAACAGTTGGAAGTATTAGGGAGAGTATATACTGTGCTGCTGCTGTATGGAGTTTACATCAAGCTTACAGGTAACATTCTGAAATAGGATTTGTGGTCTAACTACTTTTGCTAACTAATTTTTACTGTTAAATTAACAGACGAATTGATGATGATCGCGGAAAGTCATATGAACTTGGTCAATCAGCAATCAAATGCATGAGAGGAATTCTTGAATGTTGGATGAAACAGGCAGCAAGAGTAGAATTATTCAAGAAAAATCAATCTAATCGGTTTGCCTTACACTGCAAATTTCATTTAGATACTGGAAATGAAATATTCAAGGATGAAGACTACAATCATTTGCAAGTAATAATCCCAATTCACTGTTTATCTATTAGATTTCTGTATATCTTTCATACATGTGGTGATTTACATTTATAACTCACACAGATTGATGTCGTATCACTATATTTAATATTCTTGGTACAAATGATTTCATCTGGATTACAAATTATTTATACCCAAGATGAAGTAGCCTTTATTCAGAATCTAGTATATTATGTTGAGAGAGCATATCGAACACCAGATTATGGAATGTGGGAGAGAGGTAGTCGATATAATGATGGTACGCCAGAAATACATGCCAGCTCAATTGGTATGGCAAAAAGTGCACTTGAGGCTATCAATGGATGCAACCTCTTTGGAGAAAAAGGAGCTTCCTGGTCAGTTATATATGTAGACATTGATGCCCATAATCGTAATCGTAGCATATTTGAAACAATGCTTCCTAGAGAGTCCAGCTCCAAAGTAAGAGAAATTGATAAATGATATATTTCCAGATTGAATTTATATATTTCAAAAATTGTTATCAATTTCCAGAGTGTGGATGCAGCTTTATTACCAACCATTTCTTTCCCTGCATTTTCTACCCATGAAGAGGTTTTGTATAGTGAAACAAAAGCTAACGTTATACGAAGATTAAAAGGAACTTACGGCTTCAAACGATTCGGTAGAGATGGTTTTAAAACTGTGATAGAAGATCCTGCAAAGCGATATTACAGCACTGGAGAAATTCAAGTAAAACTTTTGTCACCCTCATTGAATAATTTTAAATTTAGAAAATGATTCATGTTTTAAAATTGTAGGAATATGACAACATTGAGTGTGAATGGCCGTTATTTTACATCTTTATGATAATAGATGGAGTTTTTAATACATTACCAGAACAAATAGAAGAGTATCAAAACTTGCTGAAAGCAAGATTATTCAAGGATTCTCATGGAGGTAGAACTTTTAATTTCTTTATAGATTAGATATTATTCTTCTATAGATTAGATATTCTCTAACATTTAGAATTTTTTTTTCAAAATCATAATAAATTTCAGATCCAGTGATTCCGATGTATTATTATGTACCTGAATCTAGTATTGAGGCTGAAAAAACTGAAGCAGGGAGCACTATCAAAGTTCCTAGTGATATTGGTAGAGGCCATAGAGGAGGAGAAGAAAATGTGCAAATTTATTTATGGAATCAAGCAATGTTTGTTATTGCTCAACTGTTAACTGCCAATTTATTGCACATTAATGAATTAGACCCAATCCGTCGCTACTTACCATCATACAATAGACCTAGAAAAGCAGGGCGTTATTCAGCCTTCCAGGTGAGACTATAGATTAGATGTGATGAATAGATGTAATAGATATAAGAGCATAGACTAGCCAAGAGACCTTTGAGCATTATTCGTTAGTTGAGAATTAATAATTACGTAGAAAAAGAATCAGAAAATGTTCAAGTTCATAAATTTTTTTACATTTTATACAGGCAAAACCCACTTGTGTAAGTAATCAATCCGTGTTGCGTATAATAAATCTGTTGAAATCACTCTGTATATTTGTGAGCACAAGTAAGCTTTCATCACTTGCATTGGTTGTTTGTATATTTATTTATAAATAACATTGTTTCTTATATGATAATGTGCTTTTTTCTCTATCCAGCTTACATAAAAAAAATTAAATATTCAAAATAATTTTTGATTTCTTCATTCATTTTTGAGATTATCACAAACGGAAATTTATTACAAGAGAATGTAATATATTCAAAAATAATATACAATGTAATATATTCAATTTGAAAAATGTTTGTGTATATGTACAAGATACTGTAGATTTTACTTTTTTTGAAACCAATATGAATTTTACTCGAATAATTACGAAACCTCTACCATAATATTCTAGCATTTTTCAGGATTTTTACACATTTTCTTTTGTCGTTAAAATATTATTTGTTTAAATTTATTTCAGTTTGTTTAATTTCTAATGTTATTCTAATATATAATTTATTTATCTTTATTTCTTCCTAAATAGGATGCGCTTAAAATTTTGAGCTCTTTTCACTCAATGAACAACACACACACACACACACACACACACACACACACACACACACAAAAACTCGCACAATTTATTTTTCCTATACACCATTAATTACTTGCCAAATATTTAACATAACATCTATCTAGTTACTGAACAATCATCTTGATATGCATACATTTATATAACAGAAACCAATTGTTATAAGAAATTATATTATAAACGAATCTAAAACTCTTACTTGTTGCTTAATATTATTGCTGTATATAAAGTTGCTGCACTTTCATGTAGAGCATGATTTTCTGCAAGAAATTACACCAAAAACAAAGATAATAAAATAATGTTCTATGCATTCTCTAGGGGACTCATACTGATCTTGTTGTACAAATTGTCTTGATTGCTGAATCCATGCGATTGCAAGCAATGATGGCTACATATGGAATACAAACTCAAACACCACATGAAGTAGAGCCTGTGCAAATCCTCTCATCCACGCAGTTAGTTAAGGTTTATCAACGACTTGGTGTAAATAGTAAATTAGGTCTTGAAGGTCGACCAGCTAGACCTATTGGTTCTTTGGGTACTAGTAAGGTATTGAAAATTTAACTACTGTTGTAGTTGAGGAACCTTTTTAATATAATTCAATACCTTTGCATGACAGATATATCGAGTGTGTGGCATGACTGTCATGTGCTATCCTTTAATATTTGAAGTATCCGAATTTTATCTCTATCGTGACATGGCATTGCTCATTGATGATATCAAGACAGAACTTGAATTTGTGGGAAAGTATTGGAGATTATCAGGAAGGCCTACAGTTTGCCTTTTGATTCGTGAAGAGCACATGAGGTAACTGATAATATCATGTATATTATAAGAAAAGAAATAAAATTTCACATGAAAGAGACAAATTACAGGGATCCACAATTCAAAGAGATGCTTGATCTCTTTGCCATGTTAAAGAAAGGATATTGTAATAGAACCAAAGTAAGGATTGGTAGACTACAAAATTTAATTTCATCATCTTGCATAGGTATGTAATACTTTCATGTGGTAGAATACTATTATTTAACACTATACTATACTAAATCGCATTTCATACACTAGTTGCATAATATAATATTATTGTAACAAATATGTCTTCTGTGTTGCAGAACATTTAGATTTTATAAACTCAATGGAAACAGATCTGGAATTGAATCAGTTCAAACAGTTACAACATGACTACATTGGCTACCAAAGTTTAACAGACGTGCCCAAAGCACTTTCATATGATGAAGACGTGAAGGATTATTCTGTAAGTGACCATTTATTTATTTATTTATTTCAAGTGACCAAAAATCTTGTATTTTTATAGAACTTCAAACATCAATCTACTCCTGATATATTGCATGCCATTAGAAATGCTGGAGGCTTGTATGCAAAATGTCAGCTCTATGGCATATTGCTTCAACGAGAAGGAGAATATTATGAAATTAATGGATCAACAAGTACTTAAAAATTAATTTCCATAATTCATCGCTCAAAGGAATCATTGAATAATACAGTTTCATTTCATTCTAGTTGGAGATATTCTGAGATCATTATATCAACAAGCAGGTGGTCTTCGATACTGGATGGTTGTCCGATATTGTTCTAGCTTACTTGTACATACTGTCGACAGTCTAAGTCCATTTATAACAGGCGTTCTTGTGAAAGGCAAACAGGTGAATATGCATAATTAAAGTGGTTCTCAAACTTTAGGTGGGCTGAACTTGACTTTACATAAAAATGTATTTTTTAGAGATGTTGAATGATATTGTTTATCGCAAAAAACTTTCACTACACTGTATATCTTGAAAAATGATATAACTAAAATGATAAAGAAATATCTTAATAACCAGTTGATATGAAATAATATGTTCTGTTACAGATTACTGTTGGTGTAATTGGGTATCAAGAAACTGTCTTTGATAAACCTATGACACCATCTGAAATACAATCAGTAATGTATTCTACTATTCAACCTCATAACGTTGTTCATGCAGTATTACAACAAGAGGTCTTGTTATACTGTGGTAGACTCATTGGAACTAATCCAGAAATGTTTAAGGGTATACTTAAAATACGAATTGGGTGAGTTTTTTCTTTCCAAATGAATAGAGATAATTTGCAAATAAATTAATAAAATATTTTTTCCATTCTTAAGCTGGGTTCTAGAAGCAATGAAACTATATTTGCAAATACTTGAAAAAACACCTAAGCCAATTGAGAACTATAGCCCTTATGAGACTCGAAAACTTCTCATAAGAGTTCTCACAGTTAAAGAATGGGCATCTGAGGAAAAGTAACCAACTATCCTTTCATTTGAATACAATTTAATACCTTGAAATACTAAAATAATTCATTTTAATCTCTGAAACAGTTTATCTATTCTTGGTCGAAGAAAAATAGAAGGAAGTTTATGTAGAGTTCCGGCTCATTTTTATAATCAAGTTTGGGAAGTACTTGAGAGATGCCCAGGTGGTATTTGTGTCAGTGGACAAACAATTCCACAGCAACCAACTTTATCAAGCATGACCCGATCAGAGTTAACTTTTGCTCTGCTTGTTGAATCTGTACTACATCACATTAACATACCAGAATACCGTCAAATTGTTGTTGAGGTAATAAATTATAATGAACATACTATAAACATAGATCACAAACTGATTACTGAATTTTCATCTGGAACAGCTTTTGAATATAGTATCAACTATTTTATTGAGGAATCCTGAATTAACTTTTCAAAGACAGTTAGACTTGAATAAATTGGTTGATGATGCTTTTATAATATTTTGCAAGGTAAATCTCATTGATTCTAAAAAATTGACTCTAAAAGATATATGGGTTGTATTTGAAAAAACTTGTTCATTTTCAGGATCATGACTTGAAAAAAACTAATGATATGACGCCGTTTTTCTCTGCTGATTATTCTTTGACGACAAGTTGTTTGGCAAGAGCTATTGTAAATAATGTACTCACTGGAGATTGTGTCGCAAATGTTTCAGATACTCATGATGTCTTGGAAACAAATGAGATGTGTAAAATAGTCTAGTCCAAATTTTTCTTTGTTTGAAAATTTGTTATTTTAATAGTTTGTATAGTTTATACATATTTTCTAATTTCAGAAAATATTTGTTGAAGAAAATATTTTAATATATACATAAACTTGTAATATTTACAGACTCATGATTGAGATAGAGAGAAATTTAGTCTAATAAATATCTAGTTCTATCTTTTTGCAAAATTTGTGTCCATAGATGTTTTAAATCTTTGTATGTTATTGATATTTGATTTGATTCGTGATGCCACTGTTTCTTTATCAGCAGCAATAGCCAAGTGTTTTCTGAAAAAAATCGTTTATAGCCATTAAATTGAAATCAATATTCACACAAATTAAGGTGGCTCCAGCGAGTTCTTATAAAATTATAGAATATGTTGAAACTTTCACAGAATGTGCCTCACGCAACCAAATTTCAATTGCCCAAAAAAAATCAGGGGTCTCTGACTTCATTTCCATATGACCTGTTGTACATTATGGCGAGAATCAATTAATCCCTTCTCAACTAAATATAATAAATTCAGTTATATATATTTATAATCTGATCATAATATGTTCGCGAAAACCATGTTGCCGAAGATCTACTCTAAAACGATAGAATAAGAAAGATTTTGAAAAATAATTCTAGGCCCCTAGTATAGGGCCCCGCAACGGTACGACACTTAACGCTAAAGCCACCTTAAGGTTTTATTGAAATAACTTACTGCAGAAAATCTTTGTCAAATGATTTCTCTTTCATACTTTCTTTTCTTTCTTGATCTTCATACTTTTTAACATTCATCTTCCGTTCTTTATCACGCCAACTGGCATTGGACATCATTTCTTGTCTTCTTCTTTCTTTTTCTTCTTCCGAAAGAACAAGTTTCTGTTTTTTAGGAGGTACCCATTTTTGTTCTTGTTTTACAGTCTTAGGTTTTATATCAGTATAATTTTTATCTGAATGTTTCCTAGAAGGAGATATTCGGGAACCATCTGCTCTCTAGTATCACAAATAAATAAAGGTTTATCGTTATACAGTTAATATTCAAAGTTTTTTAGAAAATATTATTATAAACGTGGCATACTAACCATGAGCCCATAGCCCTTTGATTCATACTTGTGTACATTACTATCTTCGTCAGACTGATACCTACTACTCCTAGACCTCTCTTGACTGTATCCTCTTTTTCTTTTATACTTTTCTTTGTATCTATCGTGATTGTCACTAGTGTATTGACTATGATGATCTTTTCGATCATGAGTCACATTAGACTCATCATCTCTTCTACTTCTACTCTTCAACTTGTACTTTGAGGATCCATTCACAGTGTAATTAGATTCACATTTTCCATGGTCACTGTCAGTATCACTAGCTTTTTGTTTCTCCTTTTTCTTACTGTGATTTTTCTTATCAAAATATTCATTCAACTTTCTATCTGTTTTACTCTTAGTTTTGGATTTGTATTTAAAGGTTTTGTCTGAGCTGGATTTACTGTCTTCTGAATCACTGTCACTGTCACTGTCACTGTCACTAATTTTGGCTTTCTTATTCTTTTTATTCTTTTTGCTCTTACTACGTTTCTTAACAGATTTAATCAAATCTTCTTCGCTAATTTTACCTTTCAATTTTTTATATTTAGCAGCCAAAAGATCATCAAGTTTCTTGTCAACATCACTGTCATCTGAAGAATCGGACGATCTTTTCTTTTTCTTCTTCTTGTTTTGACTAGTTTTTTTATATTTTTGCTCTGCCTTTAAATGATCAAACATATTAAGTAACATCACACACATTTATGAAATATTTTTTTGTTGTTTAATTCTTCCAGTCACAAAACTTCACATTTGATTTGATTATTTTTCATTCTTTTTATCTCAATATGTTTTACATTCTTTAAGTTAACTTCTCAGCTTTTTTACATTTTCATGTAACTTAATGTTCAAACGTGGTAGCCTTTCTGATAATTTAATTTTATCGACCACCTTGAACTATATAACAATAAGTTATGTAGCACAATATGCTTGATAAAATAAAATTTATAATACAGTTTTACTTTATCAAGCTTTTATTTGATATACATTTATAATTTGGAATTTTTCCAATAATTTAAATTGCATTTGAGAATTCGTACTTCGTCTGCAGTACTTTGATTTGTGTTGCAAATTACAAAAAAAGTGTACTTTGGCAAACTATCAGAACGATTAGTTGATATTGGATTTGTAATTAGAGACTCCAAAAATATAAATTACAATGCTTTTTATGTTGATTGTTTTCCCCTTAATTCTATGAGTGAGAGATTTAATGAACTTACCAATTGTTTGAGTTGTTTTAATTTCACTGGGTTCTTGAGTAATTGAGTTCGTGTTTCTATTTCTTTCTTTTTAATCGCTGCCAAAGGATCCTCTTGTATTTTCCTTGCTAAGTCAACTTGTTCATTTCCTGAGAAGTATCTAATGGAAGGTGGAATGCATTCTAGAAGGAAAATGAGAATATGTTACACTAGTGTGAATAACAATGACTATGCAACCTTGCACTTCAATAAAATATACAAACCATGCTCAACAATATTCTTGGATTTATTTGGATCGCTATTTTTTTCAGTCTGAACCATCTGCTCAAACTGTTTATCAATCTTACGACCAAGTAAATACTCATCTCGATTAACATTTTCATTTGGTCCTTTGTACATCCAATCAAGTTTTTTATCTTCTTTTTTTTCAATAGTCCCATGTTCCATAGCAAATGCTTTCATTTCTTCTTTATCTCTTTCCATAGCAATTTCGCGTTTTAATTCTGCTATCTTTTTCTTTTCTTGACTGTCCTGCTGTTCTGCTTTCCATACTTTTTCCATGTTCTTCATGGTAGATGGATGCCATGATTTTTTCAGGTTCTAAGTAAAATGTTAACAATATTAGTCCATCATTGTAACTTTCAACCCGTTCATGAAATAAAAAAAAATTTGATGAAGGAAACATTTTGGGTTATACTTACCAAATCTCCTCCACCCATTCTGCAAGTATTCTTATATTATACTTTATATTATTTCAATTACTGACCAATGAGACGATTGAACTTATGATCACTATTTAGTAGATAGTATTTATAGGTGCAAGCGAACCGTAAGCTTCAATTGTTTTCCACACTATGCTTAACACTAATGTGCATCGTGCCGTGTGCGTCTGATGCCAACTGAAGCCAACCAGCTGATCACAGCTGATTGAGCTGCAATGGTGGACTGCAAAGTTCGTTCCTAAGTGACTCGTCACTCGTACCTAATGCTCGTATCAATCAGTGTCAATAAACTCTGTGTATTGACTATTGAGTTTGTTGACTTCACTAGCGAGAATACACCACCAGTTTTTGATATCTACTGTAATTCGAAGTGTGCATATTTTGTTTTAGTTCAAATAGCATGGTAATAACATTTTATTGAGTTATTAAACTATAACTTTGGTTCCCAATATAAATCTTGAAATATTGGAAATGTTCATTTATAAAATCATCTTATCACGTATTCATATTTGTTTATTTCTAAATATAACCTAAAAATGATGCAATATGATCTTGAAAAAGTTGTAATTTGGCATTGAGATTTATCATGTAGGACCGAAAACTTCGAACTTTTTTTTCAACTTATTCGAATTCTATTTTGTTTTAAGAAGTATAGAAAACTTGCGTTGCAATTCTTGTTTAATTATCATGTGACAAGAGAAATTTCACAATATTTTTTCATGTTTCTTTTTAGACTACTGCTATAATTGCCGGTTTAGGATTAGCAGCTGCAGGGTTCGCTGGGCGTTATATTTTAAAGCAAATGCCAACACTATCTCAAAAAATGGCAGAAGCTGTTAAAAATATGCCAAAGCTAGATTCACAGGTAAAATTCAATAATGATTGAATTTAATGTAAGAAAACAAATATTAAATTTGCTCTATTCCATGGATTTCTAGTCATTGGCAAACAGTAAATATTACAAAGGTGGTTTTGAATCAAAAATGACTCGAAGAGAAGCAGCACTGATCTTGGGAGTTTCGCCCACAGCTCCAAAAGCAAAAGTTAAAGAGCAATTTAAAAAAGTAATGTCTGCTAATCATCCTGATCGAGGAGGATCACCTTATATTGCAGCTAAAATAAATGAAGCTAAGGATTTACTTGAAAAGTGAACAATCATGATTGTTCTATGTTTGGTAATGCATAACTCATCGTTTACATGAAAACAAAGTTTATTCAAGTTACAATTATAAACATAAAATCTTGTAAAATAAAAATTGTAAATAGTCATTTATGTATATAATTGCATACTATAAGTTTCATGAATAAAAAACTTCTGAAAAGAATCATAGTTTTTATTCTATTTGTTTTTCCCTCAATATATACTTAATTATAAGATATCGTTTATACTTTACTAAAGATCTATTTTCCAGAATATAAATTCGATGTATGCAACTATATTACAATGGAGTTCAAATGTCATTACATAAAAACCTAAAACAAATCGCACCATTCAGAACTGATTTTACTTATCAATATCTATTATTTCATAGTCTTTTTATAGAAAATAACTTATAATGGAGGCTATTTGCTGCAAAATTACAAGTTACAGCTACTGTACACTAATAATATAACAATACATTTGAAAGACTCACTTGAACTAACATTGCACAATTTTGTAGATATTTGACAATTAACCAACAGCAGTAAAGTCAATTACTGTATCACAAGAAACAGGAAACTCAGTAAAACTGTACAAACTGTATTTTGGACAAATACATTTTTTTAACTATGTATTACCGGCCTGCTTTAGTACGTTGTTGTTCTTTATGGCTTTGTTCAATTTTGTTTCTCAATTTTAAAATGTGACTGCTTCGTAGAGAGCCAGGAACTTTAAATATACTCTGAAGATATAATAATGCATATTAATTGAAGGACATTTACTTCTCATTCCAAATTATCTCATAATACCTACTTGCATAAAGTCATGGCATTGAAGAACAATACTGTCCTTGGTAATCTCCTTAAAACATTCTGCCAACTGTGCAAAGTCTTGACAGGCTAATAAATTTTCCCTATTTCTCTTAATTAATGTTAATGCTACTCTGAACACAATTTTACTGCCTTCGTAGAAAAGACAATCCCACACCCTCAAAGTTGTCTACAATAAAAATATAATTTTATAGAATAATTTTATATAAAAAATTTTATAATAGAAATGTATGAAAAATATTTATTCTAACCTCTGTGGGTAAGACTTCAGCAAATAGACAAATAAACCATTTTGTTGTTATCACTGCCCATGGTAAGCCCATGTCAGTAACGTGTTGATGAACATCCGGCATCTTTATCCTGTCACAGACATATTACATATTAATTCAAATTGGAAAAACTCTAGTTTTTTAAATGATACATACTTGACTAGTTCTGCTAATACATCAATATCTATGAGTAAACCTTTCATTGTTGGCGTATAATACTCGGGTAAAATTTTTTCTATCATTACTTTCAATAACCAGAAAGCAGTTTCTTCATTTTTTGTAACAAGAAGTAATAAACCTGCTATATAATTTAAACCCTGTTGATTAAAATACCAATATAGATTCGATAGATTGCTTGTGATCTCAGAGAAATATATCTTACTTGACAGTATCCAACTTGCTGATTTTGATGAGCAAATGCTAATAAAATATTATATAACTGACGCTGATGTTTATCTGTATTATTGAAAAATATGTTATCAGGAAAAGTTCGAGGAAGATCTGTTCTAATAATATCAGTGACTTGCGAATCGTGAGGACCACTCAACAATTTTTGATATAAGTTGGAGTTGTTATTTTTCAATTCTTCCCCACCACTCACAGCAAGCCATACCTGATGCATGTGAAAACAAATGAAGAAACTTGAAGAATTCAAATAAAATCTTTAATTCATTGCAAATAAGTGTATTTACCAAACCCCTGTGCTCTCCTGGAATACCTTTACGCACATAACGTTTAACAGTAATACTGCGTTGCAGTGACCTGCCTTCTCCTATAATTTCAGCCCATTTTTTTGCTCTTTTAGCCAAAACTTTTAGATATACTGACATAAACTCTTCATATGTTTCATAATTGAAATTTTGTGGTCTTTCAAAGCCATACTCGTCCACATTGCTAAAATTGAAAGTTTATTAATTATTAAATAAACTGTACTTTTCTAATTCGATCTATACTTTCATCAATTACGAAGATTACAATGAAACAGATCACAAGTAACGTAAACAAAAACAAAAAACAGTTCCACTTTCTAACCTCGTAAAAATAAATGATTACAAAGTGACAGATTAAATATCTACTTGAGAAACAAATGAAGTAGGAAGGTACATTGATTTTACCTAAAAAATGAAGTGGCCATACCACAGATTCCTGTTTTTGGCAATAAAATAACACAACACAGCAATCATGTGTGTACGGTCGTGTGCAATTAGAAGAAATGAAAAATCAGTTACAAATACTTTTTTGTCGATCAAGGTAGGTTAGGTTGATTTGCAGCAGTATAAAATGGCCAGTGCAGAATGGTGCAGAAGCCAGAGATCTGATCTGAACATGGGTGTGCAGAGGGGGTATTAGCCGAGACAATTCATGACTTCGACGCGCAAAGTCCAAAACATTTAATGAATGGGAGTGTTTATTTTCATTGTCTTAAACATGTCATTAAAAATTATGTTCGCTTATGTGAGCGACAACGGGTATTACAGTAAACATGTAGAGGGTGTAAGGGGACTTTGCGAGCCTATCACATCAAAATAGACGCAGTATGCGCAGCATACTCAAATGTCTATATAGCAGACGATAATTGACGATATATATATCATCAAAGCCGAAACCATGAAAAAATATTTAATTTTGATTTTTATGTCCTCAATGTAACGTGGCCTAATGTGTAATTTTCCAACTATTCTTTACGGCCGATCCTAGTGAAAATATAGTAGGTTCGGCATGGTAATATCAAATTTCAAAAAATACATTCATCGACACGGCCCGCCGCGAGTATATGTACGGACTTTGCGCGTGGACGCCATGTTGCTTCATCAGCTATACAATTAACCTGCAAGCAGCAGTTTCCATGCACGAGCACGAGCCTCATGTCAGATTCCGTGTGCAGGTTATGTCGATATAGGTCGACATTTCAAAGTTCACATCGATTTTAATCGATACTCAAAAGTTAAAACACACCACATGGTAACTACAGAGAGGATAAAATGGCGTTAACAGTTCCCAGTGTAGCTAGTAAGAAAATTTCTCAATTTATACTTTTAATTTTGACTGATTTGATGTACTGATAGGTATATAACCTATTTGAATCGTCAACATTTTCACAATATTCGGGCAATGCGAAAATTGAGACGATATCGGCTTTCTCTCTTCCCAGTATGACCGACATTGAATGATTGCAAAAACATTTATTATGCAAATAAAAATTTGAATACCCATTATCTGGTAGTTATCATTATTTCAGTATTTACACATCTAAAGAATTTCACTTAGCTAAATGACATCCAAATCATTTCAACAATATTATATTATTTGATATTCACTCGTGTTATCTGAATTCTCATCATGTACATACATGAAATTATATGCATGAGTAACTGTCATGAAACATATGTTTATAATTGAAGTATTGTTTTATCATTGAAAAATGCTATTCTATTCTTGACGACATTAGAAGAAAAAGACTTTAATGAAATCTCTTATTTCAGTCAGAGGTTCGACTGGCATAAGTGTCTCACATGGTCCCCCTGCATACGAACCAGTATCAGCTTTTCGTAAAGATGACAGCAAATCTTGCAGAGCAATGTGTTTTAGCCCCCAGGGTCGTTACTTTGCATGGGTTAATGGGGTATCAGTTAAAATTGTTCTTTGTGACACATGGCAAGTTGTTACTGAAATTAATCGACCCAAGGTTCAAACACTTAAATTTTCACCTCAAGATAGTTATCTCATGACATGGGAACCTTTTACTGGTAAGCCAAATTTCTATCTCATTTATCTCAATCTCCCATGTACAAGAATTAAAATTGTATATATTCAAAGTGTCTACAGCAAACCCTGAAGGCAGTCCTAATCTTTGTTTTTGGGATCCAAGTAATGGAAATCTAGCTAAGAGTTTTGTTCACAAATCTCAAGTTGATTGGTAAAATTTTTTTTCTAGAATGAATCATTGACAAAAATTAATTTCTAATAACATTTGTAATTATTGAACAGGGAACCACAGTGGTCAAGTGATGAGAAAATCTGTGGTATGTTAGTTAATAATAATGTTGTGCTTTATGAAGATGCCAATTTTGAAGTTGTTTTACGCAGGATAAATATAGCTAAAGTTGGTAAATTTAGCATATCTCCTGGTGATGCTCCATATCATGTTGTTTGTTATATGCCTGGTAAGATTCATATAATTTTAACTATTAATTAAATTTGAAACTTCATTCAGCAAATTCTTCATTTTAGGTAAATCTGGCCAGCCATCCTTTGGTAGATTATTTCAATATCCAAAATTTGAAGCGAAACAATCAGTAGCAAATAAAAGTTTTTTCCAAGTAAGTTTTTTAATATGACAACTCATAATATATTATTTCTTATTCTCATACCAATTTTATTACTAGGATGATAGAGTCGATTTTTACTGGAATAATCAAGGAACAAGTGTGCTATTATTAACTAGTACAGAAGTTGATAAAACTGGTGCTTCATATTATGGAAAACAAACATTGCATTATCTTGATACAAAGGGCCAAACTGCTCTTGTTATGCTAGGTGAGAGAATCATCACTTATATCTGGAGCTATAGTTTTAACATGCTAGCATTATGTTCTAGGTAAGGAAGGACCTATTCATGCAGTTCAATGGTCTCCCAAGAATACTGAATTTCTAGTTATTTACGGTTTTATGCCATCTAAAACGACATTGTATAACTTAAAATGTGAAGCAGTGTTTGAATTTGGTACCAAACATCGAAACGCCGTTTATTACAATCCTCATGGCAACAATATCCTTTCATAGAGAGTTGTAATGTAATCAAGCTTTGACTTTTTTATATACTGTAATTATCTGTCATTGTTCCTTATCCACTGTGCACTAGTTATTCTCACTGGGTTTGGTAATTTGAGAGGAGGAATAGAATTATGGGATACTGCAAGTAAGAAGCTTATAGCTACATCAGAAGCTCCAGATACAACATTGTTGGAATGGTCACCAGATGGTGAACATTATTTAACTGCTACTACAGCTCCTAGACTGAGAATGAGTAATGGGTGAGTTACAACTTGATATTTATTTGTCTTGTAATTTAAAAACAACAGATTGAACATATATTTTGTATTATATCACCAAAAGCTTCTACTTATTCATCTTGAAAAACATTTGAAAATGTATTTCAGATTTAACATTTATCATTACACTGGTACCCTACTATTTGAACGACCTTGGAATAAACAAGAAGAATTATGGGAAGTGACTTGGCAAAAATATCCCGCCAATACTTTCAAAGAGAAACCAATAAGTTACAAGGCAGTGGAGGGTATCGCACCTAGTCAACCCCAGGGTACTATCAAATTGATCCATCAAATATTTTCTCATAAGCACTAATGTATGATTATTTTCAACAGCTTCCAAACAAGTTTACCGGCCGCCATCTGCACGAGGACAGCAAATTAATTTCAAGTTGCATGATGAAATAGATGAAATAAAACCCTCTGAATGTAAGAAAATGAATATTTATTTAAATAAGTATAAATTAACCACAAGATTTTGGAATTTTGAAACAAGAGAAAATGAAACTTTCTATACATTCTAGATAATTTTGAATCTTTGCATAGATTCGCATTTTTTTCTAAATTTACGTATTACCTATATTCAATCTTTTTTCAGCAAATCTATCAAAAGCTGCTATTAAGAACAAAAAGCAACGAGAGGCTAAAAAAGCTAAAAAAGAACAAGAGGCTGCATTAACTCAAGCACAATCAGGTAATTTAACTGCCAATGGACAAGTGAACAGTAACTCTCCAAAATCTAGTAACACAACTACTTTGGCAAATTATGATCTCACTGATGATCCGGAGAAGAATAAGAAAATCAAGAAAATCAAAAGTGTAAGTATAACACACTTTTTATTTTATTTACCGAATCAAATGTGGATTAATGAAATATTTCTTCTTATCTTCCTATTTTAGAAACTAGAACAAATAACAAAATTGAAGGAGCAGCAGACTCAGGGTAAACAGTTAGAAATTAACCAGTTGGATAAGATTAAGAAAGAAGCCGAACTTTTGAAAGAACTCGAAGAGCTAGTTTTATGATGCTTGTTCGAGTGCAAAATTCATACTGCTAATCTGACTTTGATGAGAAAATACGAGATGATCTTGAAAAATCGGTAATATCTTGGAGTCAATCTCATCATTGTAACGATTCAAACTTATCATGCATTTAAAATTCGTTACGGTCCACTATCTATTGATTAATTGCCAAAATGAAATATTGGTGCACAAAAACCAGACTTGATAGTGACATTATCATTAAATACTCGATGCCTAGCTGATGTCAGTTCATCATCAATATTAACAAATGAACGAGTTATCTACTTATAATTCTTGAGATGATAAATTATCTCCCAATGGAATATGGTATGCATGTATGTGTTGCAAAGACAAGTGAATGGCATTTCAAATGTAGCCCAGCACTGTTGAATTTGGTAATCTTGAACCTTGTTTCTTCAGGTAAATTTGAACATAAGTATTGTAAATACATCTACCTGTGATGTTCATTTGTAATGCCCCATTTCACACTAACATTTATACCTATCGAATTTGAAACTGTCTTTGTAAACTCTTGTAAGATTGAAGTTTCTGGATTTCTTGTTTTGTGAACTCTTTTGAATGAACTTGATAATAACAATTTGCGATTCAGTTGTTTTCTATATTATTAAAAAATTGAGAAACTTTAAAAAAAGTTATTCATCTGGATTTGTACAAATATGTTACAATCTGACTTGATTTGAAAAAAAATAATTATATAAGACTATATATAGCATTTTATTCTGAAAAATACATCGTAAACGAGTATATTGGAACGATATTCTCTTTATTTTTGTTTTTCACGTACTAATTTTATATTTTTTCTCATTTTTTGAGAATCATTCTTATAATGGAATGAAACATGTGTAATACACTGATGATCGATGTTTATTTCTGATTAAGATGATCAGAATAAGAAATAAAAACATTTTGAAACTGATTTTTTGAACATATTTGATTTTTCACAATACTGTACTTGACGTTTTTTAAAAGACTTTTACAAGGTGGAAGATACAATTGCGTTTGGGAATATGCCATGATTGGGTTTTTCGAGTAGCGCAAAAAATTGTATTATTGGTAAGAAAAGATAAGTATTAATTTTTTCGTAATCCTTTTTTTAATGCTGATTACTATTTGCTATTGACATTGTATAAGTATACGCTTCTAAATTTGTTGTTAAGTTGTAACTCCTGAAACGATAAATTAACAAATATTGTTCATGAATATAAGTATGAATCAAAACCAAGATAGTTATTTCAGCAACATGCTTCCAATGCTTATTTTAATATTAGCATCCATGTTTCATTGATTCATGTGACATTGATGGAATTCATTCATTCAACTATTGATTCCCAATTTCAACCTTAAACATTTTTTATTGATAAATAATAAAACATTCCTCAGATTTCGACCTTTATTGAAACAACGATTTTTCTTCAATGGGGTTCTTCCAGCAGTCTTTGTGAATCATTTTTATTGATAAGACTATATAAAATGATGATAATGATGTCTTCTTTCACAAAGACAATATGTTCAACAATTGTTTGAAGAAATAAAAACTCAAGAGTTGTATGTGCGTTAATCGCAACAATAACGCTGAAGCACCGTTTTAATTGAAGAATTCACCTTAAATAATATATAGCTGAACTGAAAACACGTGACGTTGCGTATATCGTTAAAAAAATCCACCGTGCGTGTAATCATAATCGACGAGATTTAAAAGAGCAGCAAATCGAATAAGCAAACATTGAGTGCTGAAGAGGAAAAGTCAATTATAATCAGCTGGTGATTAATCGATGCTAAAAAGACACTCGCTAACAGGGCTTCCCAACTGTACTCTGGCGTAGGTTTGGACATTATATATATATATATATATCATCCAAACTTATGAGCTTGCGAATTAGCCTAGGAAGAAAAAAAAAAAAAATGAGCTTGCGAAAAGATAGAGCAGAAGAGCGGCGGTGGCGGAGCTCGGAGCGGAGCCGATTCAGCCGATTGGAGCGCGGACCAAAACAAACAGTTGGCGAAAAGCGGAGCAAGGCGTGGTAGCTCGGGCACCCACAGCTCGATTAGATTATAAGTCGTATATACATATATACATATAAACATACACACACGCACACACATACAAGTATATGTATATGTATATGTGTATGTAGATGCAGGTGTTGTGGTGCGGTGGGTCAGCCGGCCGCTGAAAACAGAGCATATACCGCTGATGCAGCGGCCAAGCGACTTGGTGTGTCGAGCGCGCGCGGGGCTGGTGTGGTGCGCGCACGACGTCTCGGGGCTGCTCGGCAGCAGCGCCACTCTCTCGTGCTCACTGCTCTCTGCCGTCACCTCGCGCACCCTCCTCGCCCGTCGCTACTAGTCGTCGGACAACATCCGCGAGACAGCGGGAGGGACCTGACCCCCAGAGCCGACTGCAAGTCGCGAGAAATCAGATTGCGCGCGAGCGAGCAGCAGAGCTGAGCAGAGCAAGCTGCAGATCGAGTTGGCGATCTATAGTAAGAGCCAGCAGCCGTGCAGAGAGCAGAGAGCAGCAGAGGGAGGCAGGGAGGGAGGGAGAGCGCGAGAGAGGCGAAGAGCGAGAACGAGAGAGAGAGAGAGAGAGAGAGAGAGAGAGAAAAGAGAGAAGGACCAGTGAGAGAGCAGCTGGGCCGCGCCGCCGCGCGCCCGCGACTAACTTTGCTCCAGAGAGCGGAGCAGCAGTGCAGCTTAGAGCGTGAGTTGCCGAGAGCAGGGATAGAAGGACAGCGTGAGCTTCGAGCCCGAGCGCACGCAGCTGCAGCGGCTATCATCCGCACCTCCGGCCTGCTATTGGCATGAGCAAAGCAGCGAGTGTCGAGTCGCCATTTTGTCCGGAGTTCGGCAGCCCGGTTCTGCCGCCGCAGCCGCAGCCGCCGACCAGCGCTTCCGACCGCAGCACGCGATTCGAGGGCCTGTCGAGCTGCCAAACAGCCGCCCGCTGCCCTCGCTCCAGCCCCTCGACCCCGACGGTAATAGCCCCCTCCCAATGCAAGCCCCACCCCCGCTTAACCTCCTACCACCTAAGTCATCCCCGTCGCTCCTTACCCTCGCCCTATGCAGCCCTCTTGCCGCTGCTCTCCTCCTCCACACACCAACATTTGCAACACCCACCCAAACTGCTCTTCCTCGCTGATGCCTCTCAAACAGTCACTCCTCATCCTTCTCTTCTTTGTTTTAGATAATGTAGATATAGGTTTATGCCAAATAGGGCCTCTGCTAAACAGCACACTTTACATGACACCACTGGATGCTCGTAATTAGTGGTGCAACTTGCTCACTCGCACTTCCTGAGCAGCAGGCTGTGGCGCTCACCAGACACCATGACCATTGCTACGAGAGGCCAAGGGCTTGGAATCGATCCACCCGAGGCTCACCAAAACACTATGGTTTGTTTGCTCTTATCTTGGCATGATGTTTTGCATCAAACTACTTTGCTCACAAGCCTCTCATTGTCCCTGCCCATAGATACCAAGTTCACCTGCTCAGCAGCAGTTGGCAGACACTATGTCTGGCCTCCAGATTAGTGAGAGCAATCCGCCAACTGACTGTACTACTGAGCCTGCAACAACTACTGCTGAGGAAAACAATCAGCAACAGTTGGAACCAGAGTTTCCTCATACCAAGCTCGCTATGCTGGATGAAAAGATTTCTAGTCCAAGATGGGTAGTACCAGTCTTACCTGAACAAGAATTGGAGTGCCTGTTGCAAGCCAGTATTGATTTGTGCAAAAAAGGTATGTTTACTATGAACTGTGCAATTTTCACTTCGCATCACTGAGTACATACTGCAATTATCTTACAATCACATTTGTTCAAAGGAATTGATGTTCAAAGTGAGGCATGTCAGAGGTTTTTTCGAGAAGGCCTCACAATTTCTTTCACCAAAATTTTAACTGATGACGCAGTCAATAGCTGGAAATTGAACATTCACAATTATATCAATGCTAACTGCCAACGATTGGTTGAACTCTGTGTTTTAAAATTGGAAGAGGACTGGTTTCCTCTTCTGGATCTGTTGGCTATGGTTTTTAATCCTAATAACAAGTGAGTTCTTGGATAGTATGTATAGCAATTCATTTGGTGTAAAGTGTGGTATTGATATACAATGGTTTTCAAATGGTTTTAGATTTCATACGTTCAATGCATCGCGAACTTCAGAGACTGTACCTCCTGGGAGCAATATTGCTGATGATGAAATATTTGCTCGCTCACCTCAAGATACAAGGAACCCTAGGGGTTGGCTCGTTGATCTAATCAACAAGTAATATATTGATAAACATTTTCAAGTAAAGTTAAAAAACAAATTTTAATGCTCCTTAATTTTCAGGTTTGGTAGTCTTGGTGGTTTTGATATATTACTCAAGAGATTTTCCAGTGGACGAAATTTAACAGTGCCAGTTATATATGCATTAATAAAGCCATTTGGTCTATGCTGTGAACTGTTAACAGTCAATACAATACACAAATATCTAATGCCCATCGTGGTGAGTTTTTCATCAACTGGCAATCTATTCATTCAGTTCTATATGATTAATTTACATGTGTATTCCAGCAAATGGTGCCTCAAATTCTAGACAATTTGACTGATGCAGAACTGAAAAAAGAAGCTAAAAATGAATCGAAGAATGATGCGATATCACATATTATTAAAGCAGCCAAGTGTATAGTGTCAAGAGTACCTTATCAAGAAGAGATGATAAAAAATTTAGAGATTTTAAGGCTCAAGATGATTCTAAGGCTTCTGCAGATCTCTTCTTTTAACGGAAAAATGAATGCTCTCAATGAAGTAAATAAAGTGATTGCAAGTGTGAATTACTATCTTCACCGTAATCACAGTCTTGAAGAAGAAGAATGGTTAACAGCTGAGCGAATGGCTGTAAGTATTCTATTTATTAATACTTTTGGAAGTATTGTGCGTATTTACTTATTTTGATTGTGATATTATTTGCATAGAAATGGATCAAAGAAAATGAAGTACTAGAAATTGTGTTGAGGGACTCGTTACATCAGCCACAATACGTAGAGAAACTAGAAAAAATTTTGCGCTTCATCATTAAAGAACGTGCACTAACTCTAGAAGATTTGGATGCTGTATGGGCAGCACAAGCTGGCAAACATGAAGCGATTGTGAAGAATGTTCACGATTTATTAGCTAAATTGGCTTGGGATTTTAGTCCGGAACAATTAGATCATCTTTTTGAGTGTTTTCAGGTATGTTTTTTTATAGTTTATATTGTTTGCTCCGAATCTCAAATATAACCAATGCATTGATGTTCATACAAAGGTAATGGCCAGGAACTACATTTTCCCTGGAATTAATATATCGTTGCACCAGAATATGGGCATTAATGATAAAATTTTGCGAGAATGGTAGAAATATTTATTGTTGCTCTACTACTTTGCAAAATTGTAGATACTTATTTTTATGCTGTTCAAAAGAATCTATCAATTTTCGAATAAAGGAGCAAGATTTTCTTAAAGCTATTTCTTTGTTGGCTTACCAATGAGTGTATTTTTAATGTTTCTCTATTCCAGTCAAGTTGGAGAACTGCCAACAAAAAACAACGAGAAAAGCTTCTTGAGTTGATTCGAAGACTTGCTGAAGATGACAAAGATGGAGTCATGGCTCACAAGGTAAAAAAGAAAAATAGTTTTCTTATTTGGTTGTGCCAATGAATAAAAATAATGGATAATTTAATTATTTCAAAAATATTTCGAAGGTTCTAATGTTGTTTTGGAATCTGGCACATTCTGACGAAGTACCTACAGAAATTATGGATCAAGCTTTGAATGCTCATGTCAAAATTCTGGACTACTCTTGCTCTCAGGAGCGAGATGCTCAGAAAACGATATGGCTCGACAAATGTGTTGAAGAGCTGAAGAGTGGCGATAAATGGGCACTTCCAGCACTCAAGCAAATCCGAGAAATTTGTTGCCTTTATGAACCAAATCCAAACACGGTTTACAATCCACGATCCCACCACGCACATTATAGGCAAGAAGTTATAGAACGTCTTCAAAATCAGCATTCCGTTGTAATACTTGTAACTAATAGTTTAACAACGTACATGGATAAAGTGCGACAATTGGTTAAAGAAAATCCAGACATTGACCCAAATACTTTTATGCCAGATGATCGTTATAATCATATAATGCAAGTCCAAGAAAGGCTAAACTTTTTAAGATTTTTATTAAAGGTTAGTGATTGCTTCTATTCAAGTTCTTTTACAATATGATAGTTTTATGAGTTTATACTAAAATCTTGTAGGATGGTCAACTATGGCTTTGTGCGGAACAAGCAAAACAAATCTGGCAATGTCTGGCAGAGCAAGCAGCTTTTGCTTCAGACAGAGAAGCGTGTTTCAAGTGGTTTTCCAAGTTAATGGGAGATGAGCCTGATCTTGATCCTGCAATCAATAAGGACTTTTTTGTAAATAATCTTTTACTTTTGGATCCAGCGTTACTCACAGAAAGTGGTATCAAGTGTTTTGAGAGATTTTTTAAAGCTGTCAATTCTAAGGAAGGCAAATTGAAGCAAAAACGACGTACAGTCTTGATGGATGATGTTGATCTGATAGGAATTGACTATTTGTGGAGGGTTTGTAGTTTCTTTTACATATAACAAATAAGCACATCTTGACATAAAATTTCTACAATAACGAAAAAAAACAATTCTTCTAGGTGGTCACGAACAGTCCAGAAGAAATAGCGAATCGTGGTATTGAAATTTTGAAAGAAGTGAATACCAATTTGGGACCTCGATTACAATCTTCCGTTGTAGAGTTCCGTGAAACTTACATCTCGGAGTGCATGGACCGTTTGAAAGCTCATTATGATACAGTTAGCATTCTGAGAAAAGAATCACTTGAGGAAAAAGAAGAGAAAGATGGAACTGCTGTTGACGCTATTAAATCAGAAGCGATGAAAATGTGTCGCGTGATGAAAGTTTTACAAGAATACATCAATGAGTGTGATTCAGCATTCCCTGGTGAAAGAAAGATCCTCCCATTGCATAGGTACGTGTTTAAAGAACTTCAACATCTCTCAAACCTATTCCGTTGAACCGCGAGATTAAAATTAGAAATTTCTTGAACGTAATGATTAATTTACAGAGCAGCACGAGGGAAACATCTGACACTAATTATAAGATTCGCTAACCCTGCACGTAACGTTGACGATATTGAAATTTTTTCCCACACTAACGACACATTAGCTTCTTTGAGACGACAAATACTTCGTAGAATCAAAGCTGGTGGTACCAATGTGAAACTAGATCTATTTATCAATGGAGAATCATTAGAACAAGCTGATGATAAAAAACTTTTATCACAAATTCCCTTGAGAGATAAGATGGTAAGATAAACAAATATTTATGTTCCTAGAAATCAAATGACTTGGACCTATTATTTAATGAATAAATTCTTTTTCAGTTATTGTCTGCAAAACTAAGTCAAGCAAGCGCGAATATGCCCAGTTCTCCCGATAGTAGTTCTGACAGTTCCACTAGCTCACCACATCATCCTTATCTCAGCAAATTAGAAGAAAAATGCCATACATCAAACTCGAGTCAAGAAGCTGAGACCAGTTTACCAGGAGTGGTAAGTTTAATAAAATAAATTTTATCAATGAAAAAACAATTCAGAATGACTTGTATTGTTGGAGGGTGCTGCTTGTTATTAACGTATATATAATGTTTTAGTTACTGTCTCAAACGTCGCAGTATGCCAACTTTTTATTTCAATTGGCGGATTTGGGTTGTAATCTTGAACATCCACAATTGCGTGACGGAGCGCGTCATGTTTTGCAATTAGTTCCACCTGATACACTCACAGTACAACGGCTCCAATGGTTTTTTGGACGTTTCAAGGAAGACGAAGCTCCACAAAACTCTTCTATTGATGAGTCAACAACCACTGTTGGTTCTTTATTTTTCACAGCAAGTCCAAGTCAAGTTTTATACAATTTAGAGGTGCGATGATAATAAATGGAGTTATTGAAAAATGTTTCAAGGTGTAGTAGTAAGATTAGAAACATAATCATTCTTCTTGATTCCAGGTTCTGTACACCCTTTTAATGCCTGCGCTTGATCCACTGTCTGATCGAGCCTACGACTTTCAGCTGAACCTACTCAGAAGCGGTGAAGCTGGGGTAATACTGGACATGTTGACAAAGAATAATTTTCTACCGAATGCAGATGAAACGACGAAAAGATTCGCCTACCTCACTGTTCTCAAATTGTGCAAGTTCCTGTTGACAGTGATGGCAAACATGATAGCGCTTATGATAGATGTGCCTTTTGCTAACACACAATCCAATCACGATCATCAACTGATCAAGCAGGTACCAATACCGGTCCTGAAGCAGGCACTCCATAGTGTACCTAATCAAAACACCGAGTATATGTTGAGATCCGTGGCGGTAAAACTCGCATCTTTTCTCGCTAATGATATGCTGGTCGGTGGTACCGAGTTGAGCAGGTGTAAACAGCTCATGATGCAAGCTTTGCGTTGGGAGTTGCCGGATGTGGCCACCATTCGTGCCATTATTAGATTAGCTTGGGCTGCATCCAGCGGGAGTCTCAACCACGTCAATGCTGCAGCCCAACTATTACACGAAATACATGAAACCAATGCAAGAGAACAAAGGAATCTGGATAACAACGATGTATTAGGTGCGTGAATTTCACTTTAATCTCTATTTGATTGCTTCGAAAATCAGGAGCCAACATTTAATTTAAATAAATCTTATTTTAATCATCGAAATAAAATAAATTTGTCATGTGCAATAAGAACGATAGAAACTATAAGGAAAAATTAAAATTTTAAACCTTCCAAGTCTCATTATCTGATACAAAAATAATCAGAAAAAATTTAAGAATAGAACTCGTTTTAATGATTCTGACAAAGTATTTTAATTTCATAAATATTACCAAACCATTATGTGCAATTGGATTATTGATGTAAAATCTGCCAATGGGTGATTGAAATTGAATTGAAAAGTTTATTAGTTATTGATTTAGTATGATTTTTCTTATCAAGAAGATATCATTCATAAAGGATTTTTTCTACTTTGATATCTAGAATACTTTTGTGTGTTTGACGCAATCATTTAACAAACTGCCAAAAAAAAATAGTTTTTTGAAAAAATGTTCATGGACTTGGGTATATTTTTCTTAAGGCCAAAGCTTCAAATCTATATGAATAATATTTCAATGAATTTCTGAGAGTATGATTGATTATGTCACTTAGTTTATTATGTTCAATGATTGATATGGTATGAATTAGTTTATATTTACAGCTCATCTTATTAAGATGGAAGTTCTTGTTATTCCTGCTGCATACTAATTGACATGATTTTTACAAATTACATTCCATCTGTAGATTTTCAATATTCTCCGAATTAAAGAACTGGATTATTCTGTTTCATCCTTTTTTATTTGTTATACTGATATTTCAAATGTTGTAAAATTCTTTTTGTTTTGAGATTCTAGTTTTCTAGTTTTGAGTAATAATTTTATTGGACCAATCTAAACTGTATCACACTTTTCCTGCAATTGAAAAAATGGTCAATTAAACTGTCATTGTTTTACTAGATAATATTTGGTCATGATATCCTGTAAATTGACATAAATGCTATTATTATTAAATTATTACGGCTATTCTATTATTAAAGATTAATAATTGTTTTGATTAAATTTTTAGTCATTTGACTTTGTGTTATTATTTAATAATGTATTTACATGATTAACCAGAATTAATATTTCTCCATTGCAGTTTGTAAAGAAGCACTGGAGGTATTGACAATAGCTTTAGTACTGAATCTAAAAGCGTTGGAAGATTTGACAAGAGATTCAATGAAGCATAATGCAGTCGAAAACGTCATGTGGAATACCTTTTTAATAGACCTTGTACTAGTTAGCACATCTCGAGCAATTCGCGCTACCGCTGCTGAACAGTTTTTACTTATATCTACGTGGTGTAGTACTGGCCATCAGGCACTCCAGTTTTTCATTACACGTCTTATGCCAGTCATAAATACTACTGTCATGGAGTACGCAAAGCAGAGTCACGAATTTTTTCAAGTAAATAAACTTTTCAATTTTACCATGCAGTGGTGAATTATTTGATAAATTTTAATTATTGATTGTTGTTCATCAGTTACTATGTAGATTATTAAATTATGCCCATATGTCGGGCTGTCCGCTATCATCAGCTGAAAATTGGCTAAATGCTGAAATCAGATGGTTGAAAAATGTTCGAGATCGGGTCAAAGAAACTGGGGACAGCCACGTAGATGAAGCAGTTTTAGAGGGGCATCTCGGCCTTACTAAAGAATTATTATCATTTCTTCCATCGAGCAAAAAATATGAACTGGGATCAGATGAAAAACGAGGTGTTAATCTAATCAAGGTCAGTGAAATTTACGTCATTAAATTGATTTCATTACGGAGTGTTAGTTTTATTATTAAAACAGTGAAATCAACACAAATAAACATGAAAATTCATATTTTGAAAGTTAGAGATCTTTGAGTATTACAGCAATACTACTCAAAAAAGCTTTCTCGAATAATTTAAATGTTTAAGATGGTATTAGAATCATCTTAGGACTAGTATCTGCTTGGGACTATTTTTTCAACTCCAGTAGCATAACTCATCAATAAATCGTTATTTTTTGTATGTTATAGGAGTTGGTTCAGGATTTTATTTTTCCTGCTTCATGCTGCATGCTCCAGCTACGAAACTCGGGCGAACTGGCTTCGGCGCAATCATGTCCGGTTTGCAGCACACCCCAATCCATAAGTGCAGCGTTTGATTTGCTTGTTAGTCTTTGCACGGGCTCCGTTCCCAACATGAAACTTCTAGTCAGCATGATTTGCGACATGTTTTACTCGGACAAGGATGAACCCCTAGTCGAGTGGGATTATCTCCCACCGGTCGGGCCTCGTCCGCCTCAAGGTTTTGTCGGCCTTAAAAACGCTGGGGCAACTTGTTACATGAACTCGGTTCTTCAGCAACTGTACATGGTTGAGAGCATTAGGGTTGGCCTACTCGCAGCAGAAGGAGCAGCCACGGACTTGAATGAAGACTTTTCTGGCGAAGAACGGGCTGAAGGTGAACAAACAATCGAGGCGACTGACAACGATACTAACGAAGAAAAGTGTAGTGCCGATGAGTCCCGCAAAGAATATAATATTGGTATTTTGAAACAAGTTCAGGCAATATTTGGTCACTTGGCATATAGCAAACTGCAGTACTATATTCCCCGAGGACTCTGGAAACATTTTAAGTAAGATCCTATTCGATTTTTTTTAGTGATTTTAAGATATCATGCCAAATAGTATCAATATATGCTTACTTTCATGATGTTTCAGACTTCAAGGTGAACCTGTAAATCTTCGAGAACAGCAGGATGCGGTTGAGTTCTTCATGAGCCTCGTGGAGAGTTTAGATGAAGCTCTAAAAGCTCTGGGTCATGAACAAATAATGAGTAAAATACTTGGTGGATCTTACAGTGATCAAAAAATTTGCAAAGGCTGCCCTCATAGGTAGTTATTAACTGAATCTGAATTTTTTCATTAGTTAAAATATTATAAAATTTATCATCAAAATTGTAGGTACTCCAAAGAGGAGCCATTTAGTGTAATAAGCGTGGATATCAGGAATCATAGTACTTTATTGGACTCATTAGAGCAGTATGTCAAAGGGGAATTGCTTGAAGGAGCAGATGCATATCACTGTGATAAATGTAACAAAAAAGTTAGTAATTGATTTAAATTAGATTTTTCTGTCCTATGTATAATATGGTCATTAAATCTATTTTGTTCTTTTCTTAGGTTGTGACGGTTAAGCGACTATGCGTTAAGAAATTGCCTCCTATTCTAGCTATCCAGTTGAAAAGATTTGAATATGACTTTGAGCGTGTCTGTGCTATAAAATTCAATGATTACTTCGAATTCCCTCGAGATCTTGATATGGAACCATACACTGTTTCGGGACTTGCTAAATTAGAAGGAGAGGTCATAGACTGGGACCATGAAGAGGCAATCAAGGGGACTTGTACCAAGTATCAACTAACTGGTATTGTGGTTCATAGTGGACAAGCCAGTGGCGGTCACTATTATTCTTATATTCTTCATAGGTATGGGATGGATTGAATTGTAAAATCGAATTATGAAACATATCTTCTTTCATGTTTTATTGTATTCCAGACAAAGTGATGGGTCAGGAAAATGGTACAAGTTTGATGATGGAGATGTCACTGAATGTAAAATGGAAGAAGAAGAAGAGATAAAGTCTCAATGTTTTGGTGGTGATTATATGGGAGAAGTTTTTGATCACATTCTGAAAAGAATGAACTATCGTCGGCAGAAAAGGTGGTGGAATGCATACATGCTCTTTTACACTAGAAATGATGTAGAGCCAAATCCTCAATTAAAAAAAGTCAATGAACTATCATTATGTATGTACTAATTTCGTAAGTGTAATTTTATTGTAGTTCTTGAAATTACATTAAATGTATTCTTTCAGATACCAAATTGGGAGTAACCAAAATGCCTCTGCCAATAGAATACAGTGTTAGAAAGCAAAATATTAAATTTATGCATAACCGAAATCAATTTAATACAGAGTATTTTCAATTTATGCGAAAACTTGCATCTTGTAATGCGTATAACGTTAATAGGTCAACTCTCGAAAAGCTGGTGAGTTGAATGATCGAATGAAGTTAAAAGAGACTGCTTGAAAATATATATTTTATATTTTTCTATCTTAATTTACAGCCTCCTGAAGCAGAAGAGTTAACAATGTTATCAGTACAAATTGCTTCAAAATTTTTGTTTTATACTGGGTTTCATACCAAAAAAACTTTACGTGGTACTGCAACTGATTGGCACGATATTTTGTGCCATCATTTGCTCGGCAGTAAAGCTGTTCGTTCGTGGTTTGCTCATAATGTTTTATTCAATCATCCGCATAGGTATACCTAGCTCTTGCGTATACGATTTTAATGAAAAAAAGTATACCAATAAAAATATTATTAATTGAGATTCAATCTTGATCATTTTCAGATTTTGTGAATATTTATTGAGTTGCCCAAGTACAGAAGTTAGAAGTGCTTTTTTGAAAATTTTGGTGTTTTTGGCTCATTTCTCGTTACAAGATGGACCTTGTTCGCCTCCTCTTAATGTTCCTGGTATTTACCTAAACATTTATCTTTGTATTCTATTGTTGTACCAAGTTTAATATGTAAAATTATTCTTGTGGTTTACAGCTGTGCTTTTGGATCCAAATGCAACTCTAAGTGATCACCTTTTGCACTCCGTACTCATGCTATTACATAGAGAAATATCAGATCATGGGCGTCATTTACCACACTATTTTTCTTTGTTCCAAAGTTATACAACACTTGGTTTACCTGAAAAGTTGCAGTTATTGAAGGTATCAATATCATATGATCAATAAGCTAACATTTCATAGAAGCTAATATTTATGATCCCATAATTTTTACCTCCTAGCTAAACGTTCCAGTAACTTTTATGTTAGTTGCGATCGATGAGGGACCAGGCCCAGTGATTAAGTATCAATATCCCGAATTAACAAAACTACACCAGGTAGTAAGTACATTGATCCGTTGTTGTGACGTATCTTCAAGAGCCCAGTCAAGTAATGCTCAAAACAACGTACAACCGCTGCCGAATCCTTACGGAGATCCAGCTTGTAGTAGAGAGTATCTTATGCCAATTCAGTCTTCAGCAGCTGAAATTCTCTTCAATCGGTCAAGTTACATGAAGAAGTTGATCGAAGATGCAAGTGTCACCGAAGAAACAGTGAAACTGTTACAATACTGTTGTTGGGAGAATCCACATTTCTCAAGGACAGTACTCAGTGAATTGTTATGGCAGATTAGTTTTGCATATACTCATGAGTTAAAACATCACACCGATCTACTTTTGGAAATGTTACTCATGGAAGATTCATGGCAAATGCATCGTGTTCACAATGCTCTAAAAGGTATCAATAAATTGAAAATCCAAATTGTGATGAGAATATCTTAATTCATGTTATCATGGGTTATATTTTTATAAATCACTCTGTATAGGTGTACCAGGTGTACCAGAAGAACGAGAAGGATTGTTTGATACAATACAGAAAAGTAGGAGTCATTATCAAAAACGAGCATACCAGTGCATCAAGTGTATGGTGCAATTATTTAGCAAGTGTCGAGCAGCACATCAATTTTTATATCAAAATGCCGAATTAAAAAAAAAATGGTTGCTGGCTATTGATTGGCTTCAAGATGAATTAGAAAAGGTTAATATTTTTGAATATTTTTATTTTCTTACTTAAATTAATTAATTTTAATCTAATTTTTATTTGATACAGCGACCTTACACATCAAGTGCACCATATACGCACGCTTACAATAACTGGTCACCTCCTGCCCAGTCAAACGAGTCAACCAATGGTTATTTCTTAGAACGTAGTAGTAGTGCTAAAAAGACCCTAGAATTAGCCTACGAGTTATGCCCCGATGAAGAACCTGAAATCGAAGAAACGAATGAGGAAGGAGTAGGAGAGGCATCTGAAAGGTGATATAAGTAAAATAATAATAGAAAAAAGTTTGATAAGATAAAAAATATACAAAAATTAGAAAACGAAGATAAGAAAGTAATAACAGAATATAAATCAAGTTTATCTAAACCATAAGAAGTATTTTGTCGGTACCATCAACATCTTAATAATTTCATTCTTATATAACTGTCCAACAGAGATTAAATGGAAAAAAAGCTATTCGGTTGTTAAAGGTTTCCAAATGTACATCTTGATCATTTGATTGAATTGTTTCATCTACTAAAATTCAGAAATAAGTGACAAAAATAGAAAATAAAACCTTCTTGCAGTTATACTTCACAACCTACCGATAATGTAATCGAACAATCAAAGGAGCAGAGGATAATACAAGAATCATATTATACTCACTCTCGTAAAATTCGGACTGTATCGTCTTCAGTTTCAGCAGACTCTTCTTCTCTGCAACTTGAACAGTAATTTCGTTAGAATTTAATTTTTGTATTTCATTTTAGTTTGATGGATTTCCCTTCAGTGATATTATACTGTACTATACTACTCATCTTTGGTTATTTTAGTAGAAAAACGTGGAGATTTCATTCAGTTTCTTTCATGCTTATTCAAGTAGCATAAAATTCTTTCAATTTATATTTGTCAGAGGTTAGACGTATAGCTTATTCATCAAACTTGCGGTACTTAAATAGAATTGACTATTTTTTCACCTACATAATGTTAGTATCCATCAATCCAGTTCAAAATCCATTCGAGAAGTGATAGATTTTAAACTGGCTTACTTTTTTCATACTTTTCATACACTGTCTACATATATAGAATAATACATTCCGACATTAGAGCAAAAGACAGATTCTAGGCACGCGCGAGGTTAGCCGCGCGAGCGAAGCGCGGGTGGTAATCACACGAGCCTAAAACCATCTTTTGCCCTAGTATCGAACAGTATTTTTACCATGAGTGTACAAAACTGAGGTTTAATAATCAACTTTTTGATACAAGTGATGAAATTTTGCTTTTGAATAGAATTAAAATGAAAATTTATGAAATGCTATAAGGAATATACGTAAGAAGGAGATTGAATATCACTGTGATGAATATTAACAGAATTTATTAAAAATAGTTTTACGAAAATGGAATTTCACATTTACGAAAATGAGTTATGCAACACCTGGAGACGATTAAATAACAAAAGAGTCTTGTGAACTGAATAATTACATATATGAAAAATTTCATTTTTATTTCTCGCTATTTCTTTTTGACGATGTTTGAGATAAAAGGGCAGATTTATTATTTTAATGTTAAATTATTGAATTTTTTTTATAGGCTTGATAGAGATTTACGAAATAAGGTGGATGAACATCGACAACGGAAACTACAAGAACAGCAACAGCAACAACAACAGCAACAGCAGCAGCAACAGCAACAGCAACCTGGACTCTCTCCAGTGCATGCGACTCATTGCGATACCTCACCAAGTACCAGCCAGGATCCATAATGAATACTAAATATAGCTATCATTTGTGGTTCAAGTACTGCCTCCGTGAGAGCAGCTGGAATAATATAAAATTAATTAAGCCAACACGTTAAATGTTGAATTGAATGCAACTAGTTGGCGTGTATATACAGAGCTAATAAGTGAAGATATATGATAACCTGTCATCTCTGACCCGAAATTTTTTCTCTCTCCAGCAATTATTGCTGATTATTAAAAAGTTTCGGTACTGAACAACAATCCATGAACGTTTGTTAATAATAATTTTTAAGAATATAAAAATGATTAATTGACTACATATACTACAGATCATGAAAGAGCAAAGTGTTTGGAGACTGGAAAAAAATTCTAAGTGTTAGAAAAAAAGGAAATGAAGGAAGAATTTTTTTTTTCTAGAAGATAGTTTTAAAATTACGATGAAAAAAAATTTAAAAAAAAACCGATGATAGAAGGTAAAAACATAAAATGCAAATGGAAAACATGTCTTAAGAAATAGTTTTGTCAATTTGCTTGCATCACAGGCTGAGATTCCACTAACTAGCCATAAATCCAATATATATATATATATCAAATTGTATAGATCAGTGTGCATTTAACAAGGTTAACTTTTTCTATAATGCAGTGGTTTGTCCGTCACGAATTTGTTGGATAATATCCTCATAAAATGATATCTTTCTATAATGCATGTACTTAATTTATAATAAATAATCGATTAGATAGATGAGTCAAATTTTCTAATTTTCTGACAATGGTAAAAGAATCATGAAGTAATTTCAACAGGAGCATATTATTATTAAAAATTATAATCGTTTGGTTCTTATACTGTAGATTATACAACATCGTAACGAGACTGATAACTATTCTTTTAGCTATAATGTATTAGCATTGAAAGTTTCAATTTTAATTCTCTTTTCCTAAGAAATTAGAATAGCTAATCATTATCTCAGCAAGATGGATGGAACCACATGTAAAAAGACTCTGAGAAATAAAAATAGCTGGTGATGAAATTTATAGTTTTGTTTTAAGATGCAGCCATCAATTGTTTTTGCTCTGGTCATTTTCTGTAGAGAAGTAATGCAACGAGTACTTGGAATTTATACTTGTAAACCAAACTCTGATATGATTTATTGGGTGTATTATGCATAATTCATGAATGTGAAAATAATTGAGAACCAGTGTAAGAACGTCTGAAATAGAGTTATTTCAATTCATGTAAATTCAATGTACAAACATTCATTGTATTTGTTGGGGTGACAGGTTAAAAATCATAATTATCGAATTTATTGTCATGTTTGAAACTCTATCAACGGAACATACCAAACAATTAATAGCTTTCTTAAATACGTTATAAAAAGCAAAATCGATTTTGAATGCTAATACTACCTAATCTTGATTGGATATGTACATATGCAACTGCTTTTTTACGTGTGATAAAATTACTCTATTCTTATTATACTTGGAGGCGAGTCGAAATGCTAGTGTAAATCCTGGTTTTGTAAACAAACTGTATGATATGTTTTTTAGGATGAAACAAGCAGCAAGTATAGTCGATAATATTATTTAATTTATAATTAATTAAAATCTGTTTCAGTAAGAGTAGCGTTGTGTATAGTAATGCAAAAATGTTGGTAAAATCGACACACATCGGGTACCTACAAGAGAACTAGCGGTTGAATAGTATCTTAAAATCATGGTGTCATGAGCTAAAGTAATTTCTCAGTATAAGTCTTCATTCTAGAGATGCACGTACATGTCAAGACATATACGTACAACTAATGATTTAGCTATGTACAGGCACGATTTTTGGCTAACAAATTACACAGTTGTGATCATTGGTTTATCCATAAGCTTTTAAAATATTCCTGCAGCATTAATTTATATGCGTGATTATGGACAAAATTATGAACAAGTATTTTATAGATGTGCACGGTGAATCAGCGGATTTACTCAAATGAGAGAAGGAAATTCAACCTGGTCGTCAGCTAAGTCTTGAACTCACTCTAATGTGTAACTTCGATGTATGGATGTATATGTGTTAATCGTTTGTACGAATGAGCGCCGAGTGTATAAATAATGGCACGGATTAGGAGTGGATTGAGATGGACAAGAGTGAAAATTAGTATCTATGAAAATATTTGAAATCGAAAATATTTGAAATATTTGAAAACTCAATGACTCATGAAACAATTTCCATAAAGACAAATTTTTGTCGAATTCAAAATTAACTTTTATCTGCTGCAAGTTTCAAAAATTAAATGAATTCTCGTTACATTGAAGAAACTATAATTTTTTTATCTTTATCTGCTGCAGAATTATAATTTAGTTGTTTTTTTATCGTGTGGAAGTGAACGATTTTAGTGCATTTTTATGCTATTTTGTAAAATTGATTTGCTTTTAAAAGTTTGAAAATTTAAACCATGCGTAGCGTTGACTATTTTTCAATCTACCTCGAACCATATTTGTTTCTTGTTTGCAAGAACGTGTTTTTTTATCTTGGTCACTGTTTAATTACCAAGAAATGCAGATTATAAAAAATTTTAAAAACTAAAGCAAGTTCGAAAAAGGAAATTGAAGTTGGTTAATCGAATTGATCTTGGCACATCTATAAACGATATTAGAAATTATGATGAAGTGATTAGAATTTTAAATTCTTTATTTGGCTAGTAATATTTAATACAGCCACGCGAGATACACTAGATTTACTTGAAAAAAATTTACACGATTGTGAACTCTTTTTGAAGACGATGATTAATTTTGTTGCGGAAAACTGAGCGAATCCCAGTTCTTCATTTTAAAAGATCTGGGAAGAAGTATGTCGCAATATTTAATGAGAGCGATTTTTTGTGCTTTTATACTGACGCGCTTAACACAAATTCGCATGTTGCGATTGTTGTATTGAAGCGCTATCTGCTGCAAATTTTATATTTGTTTTTGGTACAGAATTTTTTAAAAATAGGAACCAAGCCACAGCAGGTTGCGCCTCGATGCTCAGAATGTTCACTGCTAAATATTTTGAAAACTTGTAGTTGTTATTTACTGACATAATTGTTGATTATACCACCTGGAATAATACAGAAAAGTATGTTGAAAAAAGTTCTGTGTGATTTTTCTATTATTTATAAAGCGTCTAATAATTGGAAATGTTTCGATATATTTCAAGTTTATACAAATAAAAAGAGATCCAATAATTCTGAAAAAATATTTCCAAAAAAATGAAAGAAAACTCACCTCAAGCAAATATTTCATTTCGTAACGAATTATCTTCAGATGAATTCATTAAAATGTAGAGAAACTTTATCTCAAGATAAGATATATCAAAAGTCAGCAATGACGTGAATCTTTAGGGTTTTTGTAGAATTGTAATTGACACCTCATATAAAGTAATATATATATTTACGTACTTACACATGTATATATTACTTATACTCATCTAAATTTAGTAGTGGACATTTCCTGCACGATATTCACAAGACTTCAGACTACCCAAGTGCATTTTTTAACGCGCGTCTTAGATACATACTCAAACTTTATGACCGAAAAATAAAGAAAAAAAGTAAGAACGAATTTGCGAAAAATTTAAATCCACGAATTGTATATATAATTATGGAGTTAATTAATAAACGACTATGTGAATAATGAGGGTTGTGAGTAATCTCGCGGATTCGAATGAATCACAATAATGAAGATGAATTGATATATACACATTCAAATTACAATAACGAACTTTTGCTAGGCGTTTCATACGCTATCGAAGCGTTGAAGCTTGAGCATTTTAAAAACTCATTTGCAATTCCTTTGCAAGATCAACTACAACTTATCTGGATATTATATTCGTATGTTGATATTTGTACCTTCGTTTTCTTGTCCATATATATTAATCGTCGATTTACTTTTTGAATATAACGTAATATTTATTCTTATAATTGTATTCAAAACTACACAAGTAAAAATAACTGTTATCAAATAAATTTCTTTAGTTTTGATATTCAATGATTATTTTGAAAGAATAAATGAATATAAATATAATGGAATTTGGCCTTCAAACTTTTATACTAAAAGACGTATGAGTCCGATTCAGTAAGTCAAAGAGTGTGTCAAAGATCAAGTTCAGAATAAACAATAAATAAAATCACCATGTAAAGTTCACCATGAAAAACGTCATTCATATAATCTATTCATCCAAATGTATGGGATTAGTTGAATGACGTTTTTACCTTCGGTAATTACCTCAGACCCCTCATAATTATTTCCTCACTTTAAAAAAGCTAGAAAGAATGAGTATACATAAAATTACTTTCAGAGTTTCTCTTATTTTTTTCATGAATATGCAAATACAATAGATAATCTCATACGAAATTCACGAATCAAGAAAGTTAGTGACAAAAAGACGTTACTCCCGTGTGATTCCTCAGCAAAGCAATTTATGATCTGTATGGCCTTATTGAGAGCAACTCAATAAGGCCAATAAAATTTAATCACAACAAGCTCACAAAAATTTATGGCTCACGAAACAGTCTGTAACAATCACGGTCGAAGGTTCACATTTTAGCGTTCAAAAATTTTGAAAAGGAGAGAATGTACAATTAGTATAAATTTATAGTTATGATCCAGATTATCCTAATCTGAGAAATAACTCTGACAATGTATCTAGGAAATTAAGGTTTAATGATCAATTTTCCAGTACAGGTGATGAAAAATATATTTTTTGCTTTAAAACTTTTTTTTTTGTGAAAGTTTCAATAATTTCAGGTAGGAAAAGTCTTATACTTCAAATTCTTGACCCATTCAATGTTATGAATTTCCAAAATTACGAAATTACGAATTTTCACGAAATTATCTTTTATTTATCGGAAGATTGCGAGATGTGCTTATTCCTTCGTAAGGATTGTGAGACGTGCTTCTTTCTCGGAAGTTCTGAAATGTGGTTATCTTCGCTCCGAGATTGAAAGCTGCTTTTCTTTGATCCTTCGAACAAAAAGCATTCCTGTAAATTCTTCATTATTCTTTTAAATTTATCTGACTTTGCTACACGTAGCGGCTCTCATATGCTGTGATAATTTTCCCTCCTCTATATCAATAGATTGCTCGAACATGGAGTAAACATAAACACCGTTGGGAAATTTGGAAGAACTCCACTGTACTATAAAGTATTCAGTTGTTTGTTGCACACAGTTGAAGAAAATGCTAAAGAAAATTAAGTGCAAAAGTTGGACATTCTCCAGAGCATGCAGCGTTTAGTGCAGACAAAATCAAAGACGTTCTCCACTATATGATGAGCGTGAAAAGCCTGTTTTCCTGGACCATTTCCAAGAAGTATCTTTTATCAGTGAATCCCCAATGAAATTGTTATTATATCTAGCACCCTGATAATCTATTAATTACTTTTCAATTTATCTTGTGGATAATCGTAGGAAAGAAGAACAGTTCGTTTAATTTTTGTTTATTGTTTTCAAGGTATTGACATCTATCTGGAACTCATATCCCCCATCATTATAGAAATATAATTCCAAACGAGTATCAGTGCTTATCTTTCTGGAGAGATTACAAGTTTCATATAAAGATTCATATTGTGTGTACAATGCGATTGAAAAGAATATGATAGTGTGGCTTGTGCGTCGATGCAAGGAGACTAAAGAGCGGACTTATCACAGTTACATTGACATTGAATAGAGGTGATGGCTAAAGCTCACTCGTGGTTTTATCTCTGACAATTCGGCTTTCTCAACAGTGTATTAAACTATCTCTTTAGTGTTTAACTGGTTACCAACGGTTGCCCACACAATCTGATAATCGCTTAGTATTGGAATATACAGGTGAATAAGTGTAACGAAGCCCATTCAATTTCTCGTGATTGACGTTCGAGTATGTTGATTTATTTTTTCAAAACCATTTGGTTAATAAAATCAATACCAACTTTAACACAAAGATACGCCGAGGTATCTCACCTTGTAAAACATATCCAATTCATGAAAGTTGATAATAAACTGGTATACGAAATCTAAAATTTCGTATGTCAGTCGGTAAAATCACTTTCTCAATAAGAATTAATATATCTTAAACAAAATCGTTCATAATATCATTTTTGGACTAAGCATGTGATTCTTGCACGATTATATAAGTTTACCGTCAAACAAAAAGTGAAACAGACAACCATGAGTGTTAGAATCACGTTTTCCACGTACGTTTCACGCTTCTCATCTTTTGTTAGAAACTCGTCGTAATTTAGAACTTATACTTTAAAACTTTATTAAACAATAAAATGGTTTCAATTTTTATGTAATTCATATTTCGTTTGATGGTGTCTTGTCAGATGGACTTGCAGATTATATATTTAAATCTTTGGATTCCATCGATTTTTCTTACTTTCATCTGATTCATGAAAATTATAAGTTCTGGAAATCAATTTCCCAAATTTCTGCTCTGCAATTTATTTTTTTTTTAATAATGAGTTTTTGGTTGAGTTGTTTCATATAATTTTCTTATTTTCAAGTTCAAACACAAGATAGTTTATTTGTGATCAACGTAAAAGAATGATCACAAATACACTATTTTTCACAATATTTCCACTTTGAGTGTTATAACATCTATTGAAGTTGTCAGTATATAATAACCTGCTATATTTCACAGATAAAATGGATAAATTCGTTTGTATCCAAGATTATGAAAAATATGCATTGAATAATTTATCGCCTGTTGTGAGAGACTACTACAAGAGTGGGGCAGGCGAAGAAAACACATTGAAATTGAATAAAGAAGCGTTTAAAAAGTACGTATTTATTAATACTTGCCTTTTCTAAGATAACCATAAGATCAATTTATGTATGTATGTACGTCAATTAGAATAATATTAATGATGAGAGTTCTAGTTCAGATCTACCAACATATTTCAAAGTGTGATATAAAAATCATTTTATCAATTATTCATTGATTAATTATATTCTCTTATATGTACGAATAGATTGAATGAAAATAATAATTCATTATTAATCATGAAATTGATATTTTTAGTAATCGTTTTATTGGCAAAGAAACTGGTTTTTATAATAACAACGTTAATCATTCAAAACTGTCGATTTCAGGATTCGAATTCGTCCTCGAGTATTGCGGAATGTATCTAAAAGAGACATTAGTGTCACGATACTCGGAGAAAAAATTTCGATGCCTTTGGGTGTCTCTCCCACGGCCATGCAAAGAATGGCACACCCTGATGGAGAATGTGCAAATGTTAAAGGTACAAAATAAATATATGATTTTATTTTTATGTTTAAATTAATCCAATTGATCTTCAAACGAAACTGATACAATAGAATTGAATTAATAAATTATTTACTATTTTATCACTATGTGACAACATTACGAATTTCTTTAAAATGTTCATGGGAAATTTGAAAGAAATTTTAGATTAGTAACCATATCTCAAACAAGTAATTTTGACGATATAACGGAAGTTATTTATCACCTTAATAACAATCTCTTGATTATTTGAAAAATCAAAATTTACACTTTAGAATGTAGCATAGAATCATTTAGCTTAAAAACTGGTAGATTAATAACTTTTTTAATTTAAAATGGTTGTAAGATTTAATTTTTCTATTCTAAAGCGGTCGAGTCAGCAAATACAGTTTTTATTCTTTCGACGATCGCAACAAGTAGCATAGAAGAGGTGGCAAAGGCTGCTCCAAAAGCCATCAAGTGGTTCCAGTTATACGTGTACCTTGACAGGAATGTTACTCTAAATTTGATACGAAGAGTGGAAGAAGCTGGTTTCAAAGCTCTAGTACTCACTGTCGATACTCCCTTGTTTGGGGACAGACGACGTGACATCAAGAACAAATTCTCTTTACCAAATCATTTGAGGTCTCTTATGAAAAAAATGTAACATCTGCAATTTCACCCTAAATGAATTGATAAATAACTTGAATATTGAGTAGGTTGGCCAATTTTGATGGTTTACTGTCACGAAAAATAAATTCATCCAATGGTGGTTCAGGTCTTAGCGAATACGTAACAAATCTGTTTGATGACTCTTTAGCCTGGGAAGACGTCACGTGGTTAAAAAGGTATTCAGAAACACCGATTTCGAAATGTTTTTGAATATAACAAGCTGACTTAGTTTTTTCTCTCGCTTTTCAGTGTCACAAAATTACCCGTGATTTTAAAAGGTATTTTGACCGCAGAGGATGCTGTTCTTGGGGTTCAATATGGAGCAAACGCAATATTGGTTTCAAATCATGGAGCTCGTCAGATTGACGACACGCCGGCATCGGTATTTGATGAGTTTTTTCTTTTTTAAACGCAGCAATTTATTGATCCAGATTGGTGGTATTGGGATATTTTTGGCGAAGTTTCGAGTACTCTTTCTACCTTCATCTTAAGACTATAAAAATATTAACTCGATATATCTACAATTGTTATAAATAGAATATATTTACTCATGAATCTACTAGTTAGATGTGGTAAAGGATGACAATATTAGCAAAATGGATCAATATATTATTGTTTTTTTTTTAAGAATTTGCTTGCGATAGCTATGTATAAGAAATTTGTAAAAGAAATAAACTATTTAATAAATTTATCTTCAAGATTGAAGCTTTGCCAGAAATTGTGAAAGCAGTTGGTGACAAAGTAGAAGTTTACTTGGATGGTGGTATAACCCAAGGAGTTGATGTTTTCAAAGCTTTAGCATTGGGAGCAAAAATGGTGAATTATTTAACATTTTTTAAAGTCGCCAGAATCTACGAATATTTTTTTACTATGCTGTTCTATTTCTCATTTACGAAGGTATTTTTTGGAAGGCCAATGTTATGGGGATTGTCTTATGCGGGCGAAAAAGGAGCAAGAGACGTACTCGAAATGATGAGGCGAGAAATTGATCAAGTATTTGCCTTGACAGGTATGAATTTTGAAAAATTAGTTGTATTCCTCAGTTTTTAAAATCTTTCAAAAAATAATTCTTTCACTTATTTTGAATTTCTTTATTTTTTAGGCTGCTCGAATGTTCATCAAGTTACAAAAGACATGGTAGTGCACGAATCTTTTTACAGTCGTCTATGACTATAATAACTTAATTTCCCATGGAGATCAGCACATCTCAACTTTTCTCTAACTCTCGAATGAACCGTCAATGTTTAACCAATATACTCAAAGACTCTTTTGATTCGACTTTGATTCATTGGCTTGGATGCTTTATCTTCTGGATTACAATTGTTCTTCACGATACATCATTAGATGGTTGCTAAATGTTGCTAATTCCTTGATGGGTATCGGAATTTGCATGTTAGTTCCACCGTTTAGTATAGATTTATAAACGGATTCAGAAGAGCAAATAAAAAAGAAATATAACAATAAACGGAGAATTATATTAATAATCAAAACTTGGAAATTTACCTATGTTATGTCTTAAGGGTTGTATTTTGTGGCTACGAAAGACCAATAAAGAAATCATAAACACCTGAGTTCAGTTAAAAGTGTTTATTAGACTCAACTATAGGTATCGTTCGAAAAAGAGCTTAATAAGTACAAAAGTAATATTAATCTCAGCTCCACACTAAGTGCTCCATTTACACCGTATTTTCATACCTAACATCTGACACCTTGGTAAATTCAATATTTATTACTTCGATAGTTATGTTACAATCAATATTAAATACTCTAGATTATTGGCACAGTTTAAAGTACACGTATACTATTTATACAATACATATAGTAACACGAATACCAATTAAAATTCAATTTTATTGAATTTTAATTTTTCTCATATATACAAGTTAATTTCGTAAATACAAATTTCTGTGAATCTCTTAGTTTCTAAGTTCGTCAATTTTTTGTATATTGAAAAAATGTTGCAAAAACACATTATGGCTACGCAATATTTATATTGGCTTATAAACATTTTTAAAAAAAATGTTAAAAAAAAAATAATTGACAACTGTATCTCATTTAAAAGGAGTCATCACACCCTCCTGATTATCAATCACGATGGAATTTTGTGATATAGTTCTTGGGTATCAATTACTAATGGATTCAAACTTTCAACCGTTCTGACCAATTCTTCGATTTTCCAGCTATATTTCGTCGATCATTATTGGTTATATGCATACATACATTATATCTAGAAATGTATCAAAAAACCACCTCAAAAAGTTTCGTTGCGATTGATGACCTGGAAAGTGTGGTGTCCCCTACTTAGTAGAAATCTCACTCTGAAAATTGTAATTGCTTGTCTCATTTCAACCCTTTTAGCTATAGGGTCTTTTATCACTTTTCGTATGAGTAAACGATTTTTGAATAACATTCAATAGCATTAACTAAATTGCTTATTTTTTGTTCATTTCTTTGTTTTAATTAAAAGAATTCGTATAGTGGAAAGAGTGAATTTCTTACATTTCATTCGATTGTAACAAAATTTGATCACTTATACATTCATTGAAGAATTTGATCCTGAATGTTTATGATATCACTGAACCCAAATCCAAAAGTAGATTTTCCGAAATACGAATGACTGATCTAAAATGGAAATCAAAAGCCCAATATTATATATCTGTTATTTTTTATAAAGTCGATTATTCTGATTTTTTTGACGAAATTTTGCATTTTCAATATTTTTCAGTAACAGATTAGTTTTGAGTATTCAAAACTCAAGTTTGAGTACAAAATCTCAAAATAATGTATTTTGGAAGAAAATTTGTAAAAACAAAATAATTCAAACGATCACTTTTGCAATTCTGACATTGAGATCAGCGACCTCGAAAATAAAAAAAGTATAAAACTTCTATTTAATTATTTTATTCAATTGTAAGATTGAAAGGGTTAAGAGCTATCACAGAAGTTTCTTGTATATCCTTATTCATAATGGAAAGATTTGTTTTAATAAGTAATTTCACAAATAGTTTTTCTTATAAAATTCTAGATTTTCTCAATATTTTCTAGAAAATTAGTGTTTGCTCGCTGACCTTCGCATCTTCTTTCAATCTTCCCTGTCCAATATTCCTACTTGTCCATACATTAATATAATTGATATGTATAAATTGCAAATTCTCTCATCTATTAACGAATTATAGCTCGAATAAGAAAATATAGTGGAGAACAAAATAAGTTCTATAACGAATTGCATGTTTTACTGTGTTGTAACAGTAAATATCAGGAAAATTGAGGCAGTTATAAAAGCCAAAGAATACGATTACATTTTGAAATTTCATGTTTCTTTCGATTTTTAATGCTTCTAATTTAAACGTGTTCTCGATAAACGCTTGACTCGAGCGTTACGAGAAAATAAACTTAGAATTCAAACTGGCTTTTATACTCTAAAAATACATTAATAATTTCATCAAAACACATATCAAATGTCTTAAAGATGTCACTTGTATCCTTTGGCTTCTGGGCACTTTAATTGATGTGTACCGAAAATTCAAGAGACTTTAATACTGTATAAGAATGTCAAGTATTAACATAAATATGAAAATTTCATAAGTGGATGATATTTAATACTCTAGTAGACTCTGGATAAAATATATGCAGATGAGATGAGAAATAGTACAATGAACTCGTACAAGTAAGTACATAGAAATATGTATATTCGTAAATATGGATTATAGTTTTTAACACGAGGGAAAATATCATCGAAGTAGGCCGTTGCCTTAAAATTGCAAGTCTCCCAAAATAAAATTTGGGCCAGTGAAATTATTATGCTCAAGTGTTGACTTATCAATTCCTATACTTCGAGCTACATGGAGATAAAAGACTGTAACTAATCACTTCTCAGTGGTATACGTACTGAGTAAAGGAATCTTGAATTAGCGATTTTATAAAATTAAAATCGAAATATAATTTCCACTTTCTTCTATTATAAATAATTAATCAAATAGTTTCACTAACTATTATTGAAGAGGGGCATACCAAAGAAGCAACGTAAGTTATTAAAAATGAACTATGTTGCCCTAACAACATCAATGATTGACTCAATCTGCAAAAAAAGATTATTCGTGGCATTTTATCATAATTATCAATCGAAATAACTAAAAAATTGAGACAAAAAGACGGGAATTAATGGGACTTTTATAATTGTTCATGTTAACTCTTTGGTATGACCCATCCTTAACTAGAATCTCGGTAGACTCCTTTTTTGTATCACATTAAGTTTCAAATTTAGAAAATAAATGCAAAAAGTTGCATGCTTATTCATTATTCAGGGTAAGCTTTCAAGCTGTTAAGCTTCTTGTACTTCTTGAATACAACAATTGTAAGGCACACTTGCACTCTTGGTTCGCATCTATAGCACATTGATTATAATACCTATAACCTTAAGTTTGTAAGAACTTTCATTTCACAATTGGCAAGTCACTTTTTTCTTGTACACAAAGTCCATATAAATGCTTTTATGTCAAAAAACGACTAGGTAAGAAATATGGCAATCTTATTATAATTTCTTAGAAGTCAAATCTCTGTTCAGCAATAGGAGCAGCATTTTCCCAGTTGTTCATTGCTTCCATGTTTATGTGTTCGATTTGCCATCTCTGAGTAGAAGACAGTGGATCACAGTTTGTGACAAAGACTTTCTTAGACTCTGTATCTATATCTAGACATCTTGGTCCATACCCATGTAAGAGTCTTTGTTTATTAATATCATAACGCCACAGTTGATTCCCTTGTTTTCCATGACAAGGGTACAAAGTCACAGGTGATCTATCATCTCCACTAGAAACATCTAGACATTCAGTGCGCCTATTTGGACGAATGTCTTTGTGCCATGTTAGCTGAAATTCTTGTTCTCCCTTGATTCTGGGATTATTTTTCCTACATGTATCCACAACGATTTCTTCATCTCTTCCTTTTCCCTTAGCATCCAAACAAAGGTCTGGAGACCCAACATTCCTAATTTCTCCATGTGCAAAATCATCTGGTTCTATGGGAGGGTAGACTTCTACTAAATCAAAAGCAATATTTTCCATGAACCATTTAAAAGATTTACATTGAAGTTTTTCCCTCAAAGCTTTCTGCTCTGTCAAATCTCCGGGATCCAAAGTTTTCAAATGGGGTTTCCTTCGATAAATAAAATCTGCATACTCATCCATCCATACTTCAGCTACTCGCTTGTAATTTTTGCCTAAGAAATCACCACGACCTGGATTTGGAAAGGGTGGGAACTTCCTATAAATATGACCAACTCTCGAACATGGAGCATCATACATTTGTCCTCCACACTGCCAAATTTTGAATGAAAGTTCGTATTGTTCACCTCCCCAAATATCAAGACCAGGATCATAACCACCAAGTTCCCAGAAAAACTTAGCACTTATAGCAAATAAACCACCAGCCATGACAGGACTCTTAAATGGTTCAGAAGGATTCTTCAAGTCTTCTGGAAGTAAAGGCAGTCTCTTGTAGTACAATTCCCAGTCAAAAGCACCTCTAGCGCCTTCATCTTGTGCTCTATATTCAAATGTTTCATAAGCAATAACATCAATAAAAGGGCATACACAAGTCTTGTAATCTTTAGCTATAGGTTCTAACAAGGGTGGCAACCAATTGACATTAGCCTCGCTGTGCGAGTCAAGAAAGACAAGAACTTTGGCTGTAGCTTTTTTTGCCCCAGCTAGCCTGCCTAATATGAGGCCAGAACGTCTCGGTAATCTGACAATTTTTACTTTGGGCATATGCTCCTTCACGTACCCATCAAGTTTGTCCTTCAACTCAATTTTTGTGCTAGCGTCATCAACTAAAACAATCTCATGGAGCAGGGAAGGAGGGGAACGATTGATAACGCTCCAGCAAGTTCTCATTAGAGTACTGAAATGTTCATTGTGAAAAGAAACAACAACCGAAACCGGATCCAGATTTTTCAAATACTTCTTTCCCTTGCAGTCATGATGCCTGATGTCAGGTACTGATCTATTAAGGGATATCTGATCGCTGAGGGCTGCATTGAAACCGTTCACTGCATAAAGCTTTTCCTTGAGATCATTAAACAGCGGAGAAAGAGAAGCTGGTTTACCCATCTCTCCGATGCCACTCCTCTCCTGGTCCTCTTTGATTTTCTCGTAATCATGCCAGTCCACCTTTCCATCTTGATCCTTGACAGAATGAGAAGTAGTAAGAGAGTTAGCAATGAGCAGCAAGCTTACACGCAGCAAAGGGAAGAGCGTGAAAAGACAAAAATGAAGAGTACCTGTTGGAGAGGTGAGTGAACGAGCCTTGCTCGCTGGGCAAGGTGCAAGCTCTGGAACGAGCTTGTGCTGACGGCAGAAGAGCGGGGCTCGCGCAGCAGTCGGAACACGAGGGTCGTGAGAAATACAGTAAAGAGCGCGAGCACCAGGAACTTGAACCAGCTGACGAGGTTGCGCTTCATTGTGCGGCCGGCCAATTAGACATTGCGCTCTTCAATCCTTTTGTCCCACGGCTATGTATATTCTCTATATAATCTGTTTCTCGAGCTTGTGCGCGGGAGCTATGTATTTATGCGGTTTTTTAACCTTAATTCCGAATGATGCGCCGCGCGTCGCGCGCAACACTAAGCTGCAACAAATGAACAGCTGCGATGCACGGCCAGACTCCAGAGTTGTGTTTGTATATATATGTATGCGCTATGACGTGGCAGCGGGGCTGGTCGAGCGCTTACTTTATCCCTTACATATGCCTTCCCTTCGATTATATACTTATTTTTTCCTTTTATTATGAACAACGCCCTCTGAAAGACGATGCACAGGTCTATGATTACACTTTTTTGACCGTATATACATGTTACTGGCCTATAAGCTGATAACTATTATCTTTTATGGATTATTGCTATCTGTTATCAGTGATATACTACTGTTATCGTTCACTTCTAAGCATATAACTTTAATTATGGCCAGAGGGAAAACAAATTTTGAATTTTTCATTCCTCGAAAAGTCTACTGTTTCGCGGTCTATAATTAAAAGTTATATCTAGATATGTAAGGGCAATTCTCTCTTCAACTAGAAAAATATTTTAGAAAAAATAGTTTTTTTTTAAACTACAATGTGTAAACTCTTTACACACACTCATATATACAATAGCAAATATTTGAATTTATACATGCAACTAATACAAAAAATGAGACAGAAACAGTTTCGTTAGATACAATCCGTTAAATGTTTTTTTTTTGTGAAAAATAAAAAATTTCAAAAACTAAATTGGCCATCAGAAAGATGAGAAAATATAAATCGATAACATATTTTACATTACTCCGATATTCATTTGATAGAGTCAAAAGTGAGTGACGAAAACGGGAAGTTCATATAACTGATTCTATCAGCCTTTCCAGAGTAATGCATTTCTAGTTGATTCTCCTAATCAAACTAACTTGCACAAGTGTCTCCTACACTTGTTATCAAGATCAAGTCAAGATTTATAAAAAAATTTATACCTTTTTTGTGAATATGTGTAATGAACCTTTTGTTAGTTATGAATAATATGTATTTATGATGATTAATAAGAAAATGTTATGATCAGCAAAGGAGTTAGTATATTTTTAGGGCAAATACTTAATATTGAATCAATAGATACGTTTCGTCCAAGATCCACCTGATAGGACTTATCAGTAAGGTTTTCAGGTGGATCCAACCTTATATACGCTTAAGGCGTGTTCTACTCTAAATATGCGCTTTTTCATAAAATGTTCCGCATGGCACTTTTATATGAGATAAAGATTGGGTCAATCAAAAACTCGTGTATATTTTTATATATTTTATGTATATATATTTTTCTTCATTTCATATACAGTACATATGTATAGAACGCACAGCATTGTCCGTCGATTCAAATACGATCGGTCCAATTATTAGGATCTCTTCATATTATTGTTTCTCTTCCATCTACATTATTTCATTACTAAACTCCTTTCACTTTAACGATCTCAATCATTCGTTTTAGGGAATAACTTCAATTGTAAATTTTCATCCTATCTCGCTTTCGGCTGCACTTGGTCAATAATTAACAATCTGGTCGCTCTACACGTGTGAGTTTGCGTGTTAGCAACACTTGAATATAATATTTATACGAATATTCTCGGCATATTGACTGTTCTTTTCGTCTGTTTTTCTTTGTGATAAACTATATTAACGCTGCTACATCGTTTTCTGGCGCATGAAATTGGCATAGAACATACGCAGTTTACCATTCTTCAGAAAAAATACCTCCGTATCGTTTTTAAATGTCATCTTGTTTTTTTTTATCACCACTATATAGATTTGTTGATCGACTCTCAAAGTTCGAGGTAAGAATTAATACGCTTCTAGACACATTATAGCTGCCCTCCATCGATTTATATATTATTGCGTGCTCACGGATCAGTGTGATACACTTATATATGATATATAATTTATTCTCTTTATATATATATCAATATATATATTTGTTTATATACATGCATGTACACCCATACATACAGTTGTTTGTTAAATTTTTTTTGTACACAAATTCTTTTTAACCCATTAACGACCAAACGCCTCGATTTTCTGTCAACTTTTCGACGCGATTATTTGGCATGTTACCGTCTTTGAAAGGATTCAGTTTCCACTTATTCTGGCGTGAAATTTTATGCTCTTTCAGAATCCGTGGTCAAAATTATGATAAAACTCCTAGAAAAAAAGATATGGCAGATTTAAACTCAAAAAATGCGAAAATTTAAAAAAAAAAAATTTTCTCGATTTTTTTTCATAATGTTATCGCCAATCATTTGTGCTCTAATTATGGACAAAGGTGGACAAAATGCTTCAGGTTTAAGAGGAAATTTTTTTTATCGAAGTGAAATCGCTTTTTTTACAAAATGGCGGTAATAACGTGAAAATTTTATAAAAAACATTGCTTATTTTTTTTCTCGAAAACTATGGACTTAATCAAAAAATTCAAGAGAATAAAAATGTCTTATAATTAGTCTAGAAATACTCCCAAATTTTTTTAAATGTTTTTGACACGTTTTGGAAAAATTTAATTCTCCGAATTTTCAAAAAAATCTAAATTGTCTCAAAAAATTCTACAAAAATTTGTGAGCGTTCCTTGACTAATTCTAAGACACTTTTGTTCTTATAAAATTTTTGATAAAATCTAGTTTTCACATAATTTTTCTGACTAAATGAAATCTAGGGAAAAAGAATAGTTGAATGTCAAATTTTTCATTCATGAAGAGTGGAACCTTTATACTTGATTCGAGTCACCAGAGAAATTTCGCTACGTTAAGTTTTTCTCATACGACTTTCAGGACAAAGACAAAAAATTATAGTTTTATCAAAAAGTGTTCGTTTCCAGACTTCAATTGTAGTGTAATAAATAAAACATGAAAGAATTATAAAATTTTTGTGAAAAAAAGCTATTTCCTTTTCATTTTCTAATTTTACGCTAAATTTGTAAAAAAAAAACAGTTTGTTTGTTATTCTCTGGTCTTTGACTGAAAAAATAGTGTAAAAATAAAATAATTTTCTAATTTTTAATTTTGTAAAATGCCTCCAAAACGAGCACGAAATTCTGCTAATAGTCAGATCCTTCGCGAATTTGATGATTCTAATAATAACTACGACGAAATTATTGATTTGCCAAATCCAGATGATTCTGGAGATTCTGATTCCGGATCCGAAGGGGACCAGTTTGATCATGAAAATACTGAAAATATCGTATCACAGTATTCATACAGAACTATTTCTAAAACTTATTCAGACAGTCAAAGTAAACTAGAAAATGATCACATTTATAAGTGGGTAACCGGTGAAAAAATAAATAATGCGATTCTTCAAAATGAATTATTGCTAAATAATATTCAGAAGACCAAAATTTGTGGATCTAGTCCTGTTGAATTATTTGAGCTATTCTTTTCAGATAATATGAAAAGTTACATTTCAGAAGCTACGAATGAAAATGGCTACGATCTTTCAAGAATGGAACTAGAAACTTTTTTGGGAATAATTATTCTATCTTCTTTCAATAGTAGGAAATCCCAACGAGATTACTGGTCATCTGATGTACTATTATCTTGTGATATAGTTCAACAAGCCATGTCACGATCCACTTTTGAAGAAATCAAATCTCATCTAAAATACTCTAAAGCTAAAGATAATAATTCTGGTGACAAAGCATGGAGAGTCCGAGTTCTGTTGAATGAGTTTAGAAAAAATATTCAAGAATTTGGATATATAAGTACAGCACTTTCCATAGATGAAATGATGGCCAAATCATATGCCAGAACTTCCCTAAAACAATTTATTCGCGGTAAGCCTATTCGATTTGGTTTGAAGTTTTGGGGGCTTTGTACATCAGATGGATTTTTATTAGATTTAGATTTGTACTGCGGCAAATATTCAAGTGTGAATATTCTAAATAAATGTGCTCTTGGTTCAAGAGTAGTAATGAATTTATTGGATCCATTTTTCAAGAAAACGTCAGGTTTAGAAATTCCTCAATATCATCTATATTTCGATAATTATTTTACTTCTTTCGATCTTATATTACATTTACAAAAACTAGGCCTAAGATCCACAGGTACAATAAGAGAAAATCGTGTACCTAAAGAAGTAAGACAAATAATTGATAAGAACGCTCCGAGAGGTACTTGTATAGCACAGCATGACCAAAACAGTGGAATAAATTATATCTCTATCAAGGACTCTAAGCAAGTATCAATAGCTTCAACTGCCGCTGGTGTAACTCCCCAATCACCATCTAAAAGATATAACGCAGAGGAGAGAGCAAAAACTGTCATATTTTTTCCATATGCTTTTCATGCTTACAACAAGTTTATGGGGGGTGTTGATTTGCACGACAATCATTGCAACAATCTTCTGCCGTGTATACGGTCTAAAAAGTGGACGTGGGTAGTATTTATACGACTCGTACAATCTGCGATTGTAAACGCACTAGTGTTGTACAATTCATGTAATGAAGGAGAAAAAAAAGGGATCAAAAGATTTTGCAATGAGTATCGCCAGACGATATCTTGAAAACGGTAAAAGATATAGAAGAAAATCGCACGAGGTTTCTTATGTCACTCCTAAGAAAAACTGCTCATCGGAAAAATGTCCGATTAGAACCTCTAAATATTGTAATACATGTACTTTGTATTATTGTAAAACTTGTTTTGATAACAATCATTAAAAATTACTTAAAAATATTTTTACAAAAGCCCAAATTAGAAAGATAACAAAAATACATAGTTTGAGATTCATAGGAAAAAATAGAATTTTCAAAAAGCTAGAAAAAAATGAAAAAACAGTTGGCAAACTAGATTTTATCAAAAATTTTATAAGAACAAAAGTGTCTTAGAATTAGTCAAGGAACGCTCACAAATTTTTGTAGAATTTTTAGAGACAATCTAGATTTTTTTGAAAATTCGGAGAATTAAATTTTTCCAAAACGTGTCAAAAACATTTGAAAAAATTTGGAAGTATTCCTTGACTAATTATAAGACATTTTTGTTCTTTTGAATTTTTTGATGAAGTCCATAGTTTTCGAGAAAAAAAATAAGCAATGTTTTTTATGAAATTTTCACGTTATTGCCGCCATTTTGTAAAAAAAAGCGATTTCACTTCGATAAAAAGAATTTCCTCTTAAACCTGAAGCATTTTGTCCACCTTTGTCCATAATTAGAGCACAAATGATTGGCGATAACATTATGAAAAAAAATCGAGAAAAATTTTTTTTTTTTAAATTTTCGCATTTTATGAGTTTGAATCGGCCATATCTTTTTTCCTAGGAGTCTAATCATAATTTTGACCACGGATTCTGAAAGAGCATAAAATTTTACGCCAGAATAAGTGGAAACTGAATCCTTTCAAAGACGGTAACATGCCAAATAATCGCGTCGAAAAGTTGACAGAAAATCGAGGCGTTTGGTCGTTAATGGGTTAATACTGCCAGACATAAAACTCGAAACTTCATCACTATTTTGGCGTTGCGGTTTGCTTCACACACGTGCAGTAACAGTTTTCGGCTTAATCTCCACAATAAAATACACAATCTTTTCTGTTCTCGCGTTATGCACAGGTGAATCTACTTTGGGTGAAACGTGGATATTATGTGTATGTATTTATATTATAGATTTAAATCGAATTTCCGAAAAATCAAAAATAAAATATTTATTTTCTTCCTTTCTCATTGCACTTACATATACATTTTTCTTTGCTGTACACTCTGCTTAAGGCCAACTACTGTATATTGATTTTTATATCTTCAATATCTCTTTATTCATCTGTACATTTCATTAAAATCTCGTTAGTTTTCGGAAAATCGATTCATTTTTACATATTTGCATCTACGTAATATTTCACTTAACAATTGTTATGCATCTTCTTGGGCACGTATTGAATTATAATCTTTTCTAGATATAATATCTGGATTACACTGTGTAAGTATTTGATGCAAAAACATTTTATTAAATGCAATTACTATTGTTTATTGGTTTGCTTATTGTCGAGAGAGATACTCTCTGAAAAAGGTTTTTTAAGATTTCATTTGAGAATACAGAATTTAGAGGTACATATTTCATGAGTGAATGTCCAAGAGAGTTGGTTTGTGATGGCAATTTGATTTTTCAAACTTTCCGAATCCTATATCACAAGTGCAGCGGGAAATCTTAAGGCTCGCTGCGATAATTTTAATTGTACTGCATTGTATTAATGAAGGTACCCATACGAAGTTTGAGGTTTGGTTAAAGCTTTTCATTGACTGAACACGAGAAGGTTTTATTAATCGAGTGAAATTCATCACTCGCACTATTGATCAAAATTTATTGAAACGGACAGCAGATATTTTTTTAACCAATGTGTTGAATCATATAAATATTGAGTTAATTTTTCATCTTATAACATACTGTTAGAATACGCCAGATTAAAATGAATAGAATGATTGAAAAACATATTTACCAACGACGTATCAATATTTACCCTATATATTATTATATTCTATATATGTGTATATATAACTCTTTCTCCAGGAAAATAACGACTTTCTCAATAATTATTGATATATTTACATTATGTCACCCGTCATGAACAGCTGAGCTAATTTCCCGCCGCTAACTTCCTCGCCGCAACGCTTTCAATCGGTATCAATGTTCTGTTATTTGAAACAACAACACGCAGTAGTCTATGCCGATAGTCTAACACTTATACAGATAGAGTTTTCTCTCTTTGGGTGATTACATTTTTTTCTCTACAGCGACAAAGTGTATGTATATACGGTGTCTAGAGGTAGAGAAATACTGGCTACCGAAACAAGTAGCATTTTTGTTCTGTTTTTTTTTTAAACTTTAGTCGAAGAAGAGCTGTTTCTTTGTCTCTTTCTTATAGAAGTGTAAAATTCTTATTATTGGTCCAGAGAAAATTTCCTCGTGGCATTTCATTTATTATTCAAGTTGGTAAAAGCGGCCCTTGCACACGCTATAATTGTGATTAAAACACGTGCATCGTGTTTGAAAATTGTCAAAATTGTTGTAATCGATATAGATACCATTAGACTTCTTAGCAATTATTATTCTTATTGCACAATGATATGTGCGAATTGTGGTAAAAAAAATTAATTTTACAACTTATGATTTTGAAATGATTGTTATCGGGTCACACGACGCACGAATATACTTAAACACGTATGCTCGAGCCACTCTTTTGATTCTTGTACTGTATCCCATTCCTTTTGCTTTGAGCACCTCTTTTGTGAGAATAGTTTCACGAAAATAAGCGAGGATTGGAAAATGTTCACATGGTCAATGAGAGACTTGGATCAAGAGGGTGTATAATCAAATATTTACAACTCGACTTGTTGAAAAATGAGAATTTATGCAAAAAAATTATCATGATAAAGTCTTTTTTGTTGGTTACTTTAAACTTTAACATGTACGTCATAACGTTACTTTACAGAACAGATTTTTAAATTGTAAGGTACTGAAGTTTATGTTTCGCTACAAGGTGCATGGAAAATTATTAAGAAGCATCTCAGTGTTGTTTTCAGTGACTGAAACATGTTCCATTACTAGACAACCTAAAAATTGAAATGGAAAAAATGAATGGTAACATGGAGGAAGATTCTAATGATAGAAATGTCAAGGTGTAACTCGTGAACATCAGCCACGATTTCATAACGCTAAAAAAATTGGAAATTCTCGCAAACATGAAAACTGCCGTGTATGTGTATGCATTAATATGTGTCTGACTCTTATTATTTCGAATAATAGCTCTTTCTAGCAACTACTGATATTGTTAAGATCCCGCTTATTTTCGGGCAAATAACAAATACTCTTTATAGCCAAGAGTCTAACAAAACAGCTTCAATCATAAGTCAGCTCTATAAGCACTGTTCTTCTTGCTTATACAATTAAGGTAATGATTGTTTGATTACACACACATATATGCGAAACGAAACAGAGTATTGTGTTATTTTTCTAATAATTTATAATCGACCATTTCCTTTTAGGATTTTGTGTTTACTTTTTATTTTACGTAATAGATTTTTTGTTTCTTATCCAAATAGAACGACAACGATACGACACGACTATAGACCTAGAAACACCGAAACATCGAGTGTCTTTTTATGCGTTCAATCCCTGCAGTCAGTCTGAATCTAATTGACAATGTACGAGAGGTTCCTTCCGCTGCGATTTAAGAATTACGGGCTCAAACTACTTTGCTGTAGTTTTACCTATAAACCATACTTATTTTGTCGATGATGAACTTGTAACAAAAGAAAAATTTTGCTACAAATTTATCATTCCTATCGTGACGTAGAAACCATAAGAGAATCGCGGTCATCCTGAAGCTCACAAATTTTTGTAACTAATAAGAATTTATCTCGAATTGTGAAATAAAAGAACGATCATTGTTGGATTCAACCAGGCGATAAAAGTTAATCCATCTCGATAATTTCAACAATTCATATGTATGTACCTAATTACGTACATTTATTCAATAACATTGATAACGTCACTGCTAATACCAAAATTTATTTCCTGTCACTTTCGTTCGTTTCTATTCTGTCATTTCGTTCTCATGATGTGTGATCTCTATACAATTTAAGAGTTCTTGTAGAGATCGATCGATTTCATCCTCTGATGGTTAAAAAGTGATGCAACAATTATATTTTCTTTTTGCCTCTTGTTAGCACCCGAATAACATCGAACATGAACTCCACATTGATTAAATATTAATCGTTGTTCCATGATATCTTCTGGTAATAGGTTTCTTAACAAATTTATAATTAGCCCAAAGCAACTCTCGTTTGATGTTTCTTTTTTTTTTCAACTTTCCCAAGCTTTCGATATTTCCAAAGATCATCAAAATTGCGTACAGTACGTGATATTCAGCGAAATTGTCTATAGCTCAACACTTTCATTTCTCTAGGTTAAGCATACGTGCCTTTTCTAAGTATCATATTATACAAAATGAGGACTCATGAATCTAGTTTCTGAAGATCTCAATCGATACATCGAAATTAGTTCGAAATACCTCCTTAAAATTTCAAACACTAGGATGTACAATGCTTTGACAATAGAGAAAATTAAAAAGCTTCTAGAGAAATATCAACTGAAGTTAATAATTGATTGAAAATTTTGGTGTTATTGATTAGCCAATCAGGAATATCTTATCGATTCAAAGATGAGCGTGGAAATGTGAAAAAAATATATATGAGTATCTAAATCTGAGAATTTGGATAGATTCAGTATCAAAATGAACACTGGTAATCGAACAAATATGTTTCATTTCATAAATATCAGACATTTTTCCATAGAATGTACGGTAAACTTTTAACAACGTTCAGATTTCAGATCCTCAATTTGATAAAAGCTTTTGAGGGATTCTAGCAAATTTATTGACCGAACCGCGCATTTATAGTCGATTCACATTAGATGAGTTACGATCTATAGTGCTTAGAGGCAGTAACACGATATTATTAATTTTTTTTGTCAATTTTTTCCCTTAGTTTCAATTATCCGAATCTCCTTGATATGAGTAAATGTGTACTTTTAGAAACACTACATTATACTTTGATTCTGTTTCAACCTTCTAGAGGGTTTTGTAAAGACGATTACTCTCCTTCGGAAAATATGAAATTACTTATCCTGTAGTCTCTGATATATCATTTCATAGACTATTTTTCAAATCACGATAAGCTTTGCTTCTCCGTTGCCTGCCCTCCATCTTCAAATTTTCGAAAGGCTTCAGAAGCAGCTCAATAAAGCATCAGGGAGCAGCTTGATATCACAAGAGCACGTCTAGATTACCTAAGCATACGCTTCTAGACAAAACTAAATGTATCAACGCTTGTTCGTATGCTGAAACCCATGTTCATTTATACTATAACTAGCAAGCTGTCGGATACCCTATTACAAAAATCAATCTAGATCCTTTCTGCAAATTGATAAAATCTCGCTGTTAAGACCGTGACTGTGCATGACTATAACATCTATACCTGGGAATGTTTTTTTTTGTTATTTTATCTTTTTTGTATGTTTTGTTGTTATTCCAGTCCGCCGTTATTGTTAGTAGAACAAAACATATCGATAACAAATCTTATGACATCATTTTCTTGATGATCGGGCTGTACCGACTGTAATAATTATTTCACAAGCTTTACGCGTGATTTACCGTCGTGTGCGTATGTGAGTCGTGAGTATCATTTATTCTTTCATTGAAAACTTTTTCAGCGCGCATTTAGAAAAATCACTTCGAAAAATCTAGAGATCTTTCATCTCCCAAAAAATTCCATGATCAACAATTCATACTTCAAAAAGCTACTCGCAGTTCGATTACAAATTTAGCGAGGATATGTTCTTAACGTGCCAATAGGATTTAGCGTAACGATTAATTTGGGAGACTAATATACGACCATAGTTAGATAAAGTTTCTCTACGTGTAAGTTCAATAATTCAACTTCGGTCAAGTAAAGAAAATTTCATACACTTTATGATTTTTCAAATGAAGTCGTACTGCTTTTTATTGATTTTTTTTTTCGTGTGATCCATCTTAATAGATACTCCTTACACTTGCAAACTTTTTCATTTATTTTCTCTTTATTTTAAAAAAAAAGTATAGTTTGACAGCACTGCTTTTACAATTTCTTACTTCTAGTAGGCTTTCCCGTTTTTAGGTTTTTTTCATCTTGATGAGCATGACATTTTCTGAGTAAGCAAGATAATGATCGATTTAGTCAAATTTTCATTAAATTCTATAAGGTTCATCAGTGATTCAATAAAGGTGACTTATCAATAATAAACTTGGCCCATGTGTCAGGGCATGAATTGTCTCCGAAGGTACATAACTACTTCATACGCGACGAAACGTAACAATAACAGTATGCTTTGAGAAACAGTCGTATGTCTCAAGTTCTAATGAAGTGATTACTTCTGAAAATGATAAAATGGAAATAACAGTAACGATGTTACCAGTTTGAATTGATGACACTTTTTTTTATAATCATAACGTCTCAAATAGATAATAAGGTAACTTGATTTTCTTGATTCAGATCCTCAACACTGATCGAATGCGCAAATAATAGCGCTTCGAACGCGTACGTATTATACGTTATACGTGTGTGAACGTGTTTTGTGTATGTTTAATCTCTCTTGTTTCTTGTAGGTGTAAACAATATTTCGTCCATATGCATAGCGCTCAAAATTAATCACTGTAACATGGTTGTAATTATTATATATATATGTATATATTTACATTCACTATCTACATATCTACACATTAACAAACGGTTAGTTTTGTATTTTTTCTGTTTCTCATTAGTGTACGGAGCTATATCTTGGCCAATCCTAGTCAGATTTCCGATTTCTGCCTCAATGTATTTCTACAACTCCATCCACTAAACGATGTTGAAAATTGAGTCTCTAATCGTTTGACATCCGGTTTGTTAAATCTTTCTGTTCTCTTTTACATTCACATTTTTCTCAGTGCTCATTATTCGCAATTCAAAATAACAACCGTATTTAGGTATAAAACAATCGTCGCGTTGAGCCCGTCCCCGGGTGGGTGTCTTTATGATCATATCAGTATCACCACCCTCCTCATAATAATCGTCATCATCTTCATATAATAATCATCAAATATAGTTATTATCATTCGTAGGTCGCGTATCATAAAAATCATCCTCCCGAGTCCGGTCGTAACATCACTCCCACTTTAACGCAATACAAGTATATAAAATAATAATATAATAAAATAAATAGCCTAAGTTAAAAAAAGGATTGAGGAATCAACAATTATCTGGTAGTTCTGAAAAAAAAATAAAAGAAGAAGAAGTCTATGAGTCGAGGCATTCTTAGAGTACCGTTAAATCAACGCGAACGCAATCATGAATAGAAGCGGTGCCTCATAAATAAGCTGCTCATCGGAGAAGCAAGTATCACAAACCCACGTGCCTCGTACTCCAAGTGGCAACGAACAAAAGAAATTAATGCACACCGTGAGCGGCTTTGATGCTGTGACGGTGTATATATATAAATATATATGCGCGTTGTTATTTCACATTGACTTGTTCCTGAGAGAGGCTGGCTTCGCGAGCTTCGGGCTCGCTCTAGCTCGACTCGCTCCTTTAGCAGCGGTGCTCTTGCATAGCGATACAAAAAAAAACATATGACGAGAGCACCGCCAGTTGACCGCGCCGATATTTAGTCTTCCTGCGTGTTCTCCCTTGGCGCGAAGCTAGTGGTGGCGACTAGGTCGAGAGCAGCAGCTGACGGAGGCCCAGGCCCACTGGGCACTCAGGTGAGGTCGGGCTGCGGCGCGGCCGACGACGTGACGCTTATCGCTGCCGGCTGGAATGAGGCCGTGTCCTATATGAACGCCCAGCACTCCAGCGTCTTCACCACAAAGTCTTCGCTTGGCGCCAGAGGCTCGTTGCCGTATGTGCTGCACGACTGGGTCCTGCCCTGGTACAAGTCGCCGTCCAGCCACAGGCCGAATTTGCCACTGTACACACGAACAATGTTGCTCCGTTAATTTCAAGTTCATATTTCAAATTAATCATTACGCGCAAAGCGCCAAGTGTCAATATGACGAAACTCACTCTCCGGCACCAATAGCCATGCTCTCGTTGTTTCCCTTGATGAAATAGACATTGTCGCCCGTCCAGTTGAAGACCTGGAACCTCGGCGTAAACCTGAATAGTAGAGACTCTCCGGTGCCGTAGAAGTGATCGCTGACTCGCAGCGAACACGAGGTTAAAGCTCCGAACACCTGCAATCGTTAAATCGTATTAGGCGTCTGCCCTGGCTCCAAGAAACTAGAGCAACAATTAGTACCAATTAGGACTTGTATTAGCAAGTACATTCGATCTTTCACCAACTCCGTTCGATACATCACTTATTATCTCAATTTAGTTATTGAATTTGACTCTGGTCACTGATTTTTATAGGATAATGTGTTGTTGTTATTATTGTATTCGAACGATATTACAGAAATTGATGTAATTTAATAGTGAAATCTCCGGACCGGCATTTTTATAGAGCTCTTATAATAGGGCCAAATTCCGGATTACTCGAACACGACACGTTACTTGAACATGCTCATTATCAACCTACTCAAGAATGAGCATTTCATGTCTGAATTTATACCTTTACAAGAAAATGAACAAAAGACAGTTGTAAGTATCTGTTATTAAAAGTTCGAATGTATGCTCAGTCGCGGTAAATGTAATGATCATGCAATTTCGTGGAAACTAATGATAACTAGCTCCTTAATTATTCGAAACGTAATGCCTGTCTAGAATAGCTTCTCAACTCGTGGCATGAATTCAGAAGATCATTTCGTGACACATTAACGTGACACAGTAATTCATTAATCATGAGCCACCAGACAATATAATTAGTCGTCCTTATGAAAACGCGCGATTGTTGTTTGAACGAAGAAAACGTCTACGTACTTGAGGATAAACAGATCTCAATATTATCAATTTGACAATATCAATTCCATTAAAATCCCTCTGAATGACTAGGCTAGGACTAGGGGCTAATTATTTTCTCATTAAAATTTACGTGTCATTGTTGAATGTGGGGGAAAAACGACTTACATTGCCTTGTGTGTCCTGGATGACAAGTAGTATGGGGCTCTCAATCTTGGCCATCTTGCGGTACATGCTGTTGAGGCTGAATCCGTGCTGGCTGGTACTGAAAACTAGGGTCCAGAGGTATCCCTCGGCTCGGGCAGGCAAATGCCGGCACAGCGACTCCCTGTGCTCGTCACTCAGGATCTCCGTTGTTCCGACAAGGTCGGGCACTATTATCTCGGTGTCCAAGGATATCGCGCTGTTAGCATACAGGGCTCGCCTCAGCTCCTCGCTCATAGACAGTACCTGCAAAGTCATAGAGCCATTTTTAATTTCGCACAACTCGATCGTCGTGGTTTTTGGATTTTCGTCGATGCTCTTCTGTTTTATAGAGATTTGAAAAAAAATAATCAGCGTCTCTTTCTCTTTTATCGAGTGAAAGGAAAAAACGATTTTTCATCAAAAGTCACAAAGATCATTCGGTAGCGTTACGTTGCGGCATGTTTACGTTTATATTCAAAGAGAGAACTCGTTAAAAGTAACTTGTATGAATTTAATTTTCACTGATAATTTGCAATCCAAGCTATTCTTCGCTCTTCGATTGTGATTTTTTGCAAATAAATCTCCACGAAGATCAGTATATCGAATTCAATTCTCAAATCTCTCTAAAAAGTTTGCGAGAGCACGAGACTGCCAAGAAATCATCTAAAGATTCGTTGGGAACATTTACGTTAGTCTGCAATGAGTGAAATGCGTTTCATTATAACGAGCAGTCATTCTTTCGATTCATTATTCTGAGTGGCCGATCCATCCGGAATGTTCATTCGACTCGAAAGTTTTAAATTGACCGCGCGAAATCTGGCGGGGCAGTTTTCCCTCATTGCATGGACTAACTTGCAGGTCGACGGGTTTGGTGCAATTGTATTTTTTTTTGTTCTCTACAAAACATTGCTCAACGGAGTTTTGGTGTTCACTACTGGTATATGGGATTACTAAGTAACATGTATGTATATATATTTCAGAATTTCTAATTGGCAAAACTAATCTCTAAGGCTATACAGGCACAGCTAGACGGGAACATAATATATAAGTTTGAACACTACGCATATCCAGTGTCGTGTTATTTTGTTTGGTCTGTATTATAATTGAGAGATTGATATTGTGTTGTTAGTCAATGGCAATATGGTAGTCGGCCAAATCGTACAGGGGATATAGACACAACGCAAAACAGCAACAATCTGCCCTACCGTGTGCATGGGGGAAACAAAGTGTGCGACGACACGCTAAAGAAGATGGGTACGATTTCGGAGCCAGAGCCAATTGTGATTGGTCAATTTGACATCGAACAATGAGGAGCGCATACGCATCATAGAGAGTGCGATTAAGCGCGGCTAATATACGCATATATATACATATATTCCCATGGTCCGCATGCGCCGTTTGCATTGGTACGTAATAACCAACGCAGAGCGAGATGCGTCCCTCTAATAATAGCGCACCAGGTAGCACGTGAGCGAGACATTAAAGAGCCGCTACACCGGAACGTAAACAGTCGCGCTCGATGTTTTTTCCTGTTTCCATCGCGCATGTATAAACTGCAGGTGTGTGTTATTATCAAGTATATACATATATTCGCGTATGGAGAAATGCTCTTTGTGGCGATCGCTTTCGGCCGTATATATACCGCTCAAGGACTCGGGGCCCGTCGCTCGTTCGCTCTCCTTTAATTCGGTTTTATCCCCCCCGACTTGGTTTAATAATAACTTGAACCGGGAGCTGGTTCTTATATGTGCAATGGCGCCCACGCGCACTGCCCTTCCGGAGCCGCAAGGCCGCGCGAGCGCTCGTTTACCCTCGGGAGAGCTTTCTTTCCGTCGGGATCTACGACCCGGAGGCCTTGGGACAGCTTCCTTCGTATACACAAGCGCGCGCGCGACCCGTCGACAACGTTTGATCCGACGATCGAATTAGACCGAGCTGTGACGTTGTCGATTTCATCCGCGTCGGAATGCCGCGGCCCTTCGACAACTCACTATTTTCGGATGGGGCGACTCGCGGCCAAATGATCTATCCGCGCGCACCGAGTCGTTGATATTTCCGTATATACCGAAACTGACATGTGCAGCAAAGATCCACGCCCACGCGTCAAAGCAGAGAGCCGAGCATCTCGCGGAGCAAACAACATCTATTTAAGATCAAGCGGCTGCAATGAATAAACATAATCGGCATCTCAATTATTGTTTGCGCGTTGCGTCATTCGACTCGCGAGATCTCGCGCGCGCCTCAAACGAATAGAACCAGTTTTAGATCGCTGCACAAGCGTCTAGAAATATATCTACACACACACACACACACACACACACACACACACACACACACACACACACACACACACACACACACACACACACACACACAACCGTACCGAGCGATCGGAAAATTCAGCCCGGACTATAAAGAGGTATCATTGCTCCGAGTCGCGAGTGTATTTTTCGTTTTTTTTCGCGAAACACATCAAACGAACGGCCGCAGTTTTTTCCGCGAGGTCGACGTCTGGCGCGGTATACACATCTCTCGCTCGATTACCCACGCGAAAGTGGCTCCTTCATGCCTCGCACGTGGCGAACTTCCGCTGTCTTCGAAACGAGCCGAGCGAATCGGCTAATTGGACGCTATACACCGCGCGATTAATCGGTCGCGCAAACAGGGCCAGGCGATTCCACCCGCGAACATAAAGCGATTCTTTTCACTTCCGGCTGTAGTGCGCGAAAAACGACGAACTGTCCCGTACTGCCATGTGGAAAGTAGCGGAAAATTGGCGCGTCTTCCGACAAAGCGAATCGTGCGATCGAAGCTACTCGGACTAAGTCACTCGCTGGCCAAATGCGGCGCGCGACGTTTCCAAGCGACACGATTATCCAATTAAATCGTCCGGCGTGATATTTGAACAAAAGCTTTAGTTGAGAAATCAGTCGAAAACAAGGTGCAGCCGGGACGTATGCGAATGTAAGTTATTCACTCCGGGGAAAAACAACAATGGCTATTCGCGGCTGTGCGCTCGTTATTTCGCAATTAAATTTACGAGTGCTCGCTTCAAGCCGTCCGCGACGAATCATTCCGGCGACCAAAGCTCGAGAATCTGCATATTCCGCGTATCGCGCGTGCAGCGCCATTTGCCGAATGTGTAATACGTGAGAAAATTCTCTCGTCGCGATACGCAGCGGGTGTACTGATCGGAAACACAGCAGTGATGACACACCAGCAAGTCCGCACGGTCTATGTTAAATATGGGCCAGTCGCAGCTTCTCGATAAATAGCTTGTGGATCGTCTACCACGCTCATGAATATTCCGTGTATCGACTTTGAATATCGTTAGGGAGACGTCAAAGTCGCGATGCGAAGAAAAAATACCTATGTTGTGTCGATCGATCGGTCGGATGCTGACGTTGATTTGTCCAAGTTCAAGATTAGAAATAGAATTTGGTATTAGCTCGTTCGAACTAGAATTGCAATGTGATGAGCTCGTCAATACGATGACTGATAGCACGGCGATGGACGCGAGATTTTTTTTTCCCCCGTCGCTCGATGTAAATATTATTCAGGCTAATCAGATCAGGCCGGAAAAATTGGTAGTTTGACGGTCGAATCATATAATTGAGCTGAGCACGCACTACTCGTCCTCACGAGTACCCTGTCGTCCAATTAATTGTACATCGATATAAACATCCCATCGAGTCGACCACCGATTTGGTGCAGCCGATCCCAGAGCGGCGAGGAGCGTTGCACTTACGTCACTACCGATGCATCTCTGCTAAAGTTCAATGGTATATGGCGATGTGTGTGTTTGCGCGTGTTACGTATAGCGGCGCGACACAATGGACGAGGCGAATGAATAAAATGCAAAGCGGAATGGCACGTAACGTCGGAAATCCGACAATCCACCGGCCCGTCCTTCGGTTGTTCGAGCGACGAGCCTCGTAGCTGAGCCATCGGACCGTTCGGCCTTCGTTGGCTGCGCCCCCGCGACAACAGATCTGTGGATTCAGGTGGCGATGGACGTGGATGTGCACGCGACACCTTGCCGATCGTATATCGCTTCTTTTCAAGTGTACTTATCTTCGCAATCTGATTGCTTTCTCGGCTCGACAAATATTTTTCGATACGTCGATCGTCGGATGAGATGGCGTTTAAAAATAATTATTATGGCGTTACCGAAGATCGTTGTCGCATCGATTGATATATTTTTATGACTCGCGGTTCCACTTATTATCAGAGTTAACCGAGTATTAGAGGCACAATCTGGCAAGCATGATGGTATTGTTTTTTTTTTTGGTAATCACTCTGTTTGCCTGATCACCGCTCAGTGGGTGAATAATTTACTGGGATACCGAACGATGGACGTTAGATTTTGTCAATTGAAATACACACGCGCGAAACTATTTCGATCACTTCGTTGTGATTTCGACTCGAAAAAAAATGGTCCTTAGTCTTTTACACAATCTCCACCCGAATGTTTGAACACATGCCAGGCATGAACAAACTGCTCCAAGAATTGATGCATCATAATTAATAATATTTAACGTTTGATTAATTAAGCCGTAACTGGGATTTTCTACTCAAACTATCGGCAATTGTCAAATGTGGCTTGTGTATCGAGCAGAAGTCATCTTAAATATTGCGAAATGCACGTGTAGGTGTGTAGCTGAATCCGAGATAGAGTTATATATATGCCGAAGACTGCGCGGCCTCGCGTTAATTGGCATATATTTGCAGACGCTTTATTGGGATAACTGCAGAAAACGGTAGTCGGAAATTGCTGGAAGACACACAGACACACAGGCCTCTTTACGATTTCACGGAGTTTGAAATAACAAAGAATTTCGAACCGCGATAAAGAAGCGCTAAATCCCGGGTTACGCATTTGTTTACTATCCTCCGAGGAATTGAATCGGATTAACAGAGCGATATGTGCCGATCCAAAAATAAGAGAATTGCTTTGCATCTGTAACACTTCTTCTGGTAAAGTATTCCAAACATTGAGGAAAAAAAGGATCGAATGGCGAGGTGGTGAATGATTCATGAGGAGAATTGTGTTTTGCAACGACAATTAATCAATTTAGAAGTAAAGACTGTTTTATCATTTACAAATCCCGCGAGATAATGCCAAAGACTGTTTGCACGATCAATCGAGCTATTTTATAATGGCGGTACCTACAATTTACTATGCAGAGAAGTGCATATAGACTCTCGCATAAGCATACGAAAAAGTATCACCAGCGAACTTTTTTTTTTTTCTTCGTGAAGTTGTCGGACCCCCAGCGAACAAGTTTTATCGGAAATTTTTTATTTCTTCAAATTCCACCAATTAATTTAATGACGCAAGTCTGACGATACATAGCTTCTTCTTTTGATTACCGCGCCTCGGATGGAATAAACGCACGGCAGAGTTGGGAGATAATTTTGCGTCTTGGTTGCTCGTGAAAAACAACGCCGAAGGATAAATATTTTCATTTATTTTCAGTAACGGTAGCGCGAGTTCACAGGCACGCGGTTTCTCGACCAAAAATAGCAAGGTGCAAGAGAAATTTGCTTGCCAAGAATTTGCTAATTCGTAAGGATTCCCAGGCTCATTGATTATCGACTTTTCGCGTTTAGATGAAAGACACCCATTCGGCTTCCATCTGTCGTTCGACGGTTGATCAATTTTTCCCCGAGAAACGAAGAGCGAGTGGAAACGACGCGAGAGAACTACTTGAAGCATAAAAATATTCCACTTTCTTTGTAAGATAATTATGCACATAGTTCATGAATCAGAAATCCAACTTTCTCGTTTGCATTCCCGACGTTCGCCTAACACTTGTGTGTATATCAATATTTCTCAATATAACGACTGAATCGTATAATTAATCAGCAGCCCATCGTCTTCCTATGATAAAAATTTTAATCGCACGCTGAACAAATGAGTTGAAATATTTTTTTTTGAGATAGTTAGCGTGAAATGCGATTTCACGCCACTTTTATATCGGTGCTTAAAATGAAAATTTTTTTAATACAAAACTGTGTTTAATCATATTTTTTCACGCTGGTTATTATTGCTTACAGGTGACAATGTTCAACATTCGTGACCAGCAATCAAACTCATGCGTGAAGTTGAGATTGGCGCCCTAATGTCATAATAGTAAAAGTCGATACTAGTCCGAAAGAGATGGTTCTTAACGAATCGCGAAGTTCGTATCACGTATCGAACGCTGTTGTTCCTAACATACTATATAAGGAAACTGAGATTTCCGCACAGAATTGAGTAAAATCATACTTCTCGCCCTCCATCAAGAAAAATCCTTTTTTCAATTGGTATCGAATCGAAAACAATGGATTGATTTCATTCCAATCTATAATTTCGGATTTATCATATTTCAATCTATAATTCCGGATTTATCGCATTTCGATCTGTAATTTGTAATGACTCAATAGTACATTTATCCTTGTTTTTTCGAATGCTAATTTCAATCTAATCAAGTGTTGATGTGGTAAATCAATCCAGACGATAATCTGGCAAGTAGCTCAGACCTAATTTATCCTTTGAATCATCCGAACAGATGTTCATTGATAATCAATGCATCAGCCATTCATTTACATGCAATATTTCCATACTGGAATCTAGCTGCGATGATAATTATCGAATCGTTCGCGAGTAATCGAAAATCGCAAAAAAAATTGATCAATAAAATCGACGAATTGTAGTTAATCAATTGGGTACGAATGAAAGAAGGAATAATGCAAATGTACTGCAAGTCGACGTGGCTCGGCTGAAGATGCATCCACAAAAGCGCGTCTCTGAGAAAAAAAAGACGCTGGCGCGAGTGCACAAGAGAGCAATAGATCGTTCTCTCTCTCGGGCAGTCAACGTCCGCTACTCGTCTCTTGCTCTCAGCTGATTGCGTAACGCGAACTTCATAATCCCAATTGGATAGAGAGACAAAGAGAGAGAGAGAGACAAAGAGAGGAAAACAAAATGAGAGAAAAAGAAAGATAGAAGAGAGTGCGTTCTTTGCACTTGGAAGAGTTCGAATAAGAGACAAGAAAGATCGATTTCAAAAAACGATCGACTCGCAAAGAAGGACGAACGGCCTCGTGCGCGCCCGCGCGTCAAACGAAAAGGAACGAAACGAAGTTATCGACCTCCGCGGTGATCAGTGGCACGGGATCACGCGTGTCGTTCTCTTCTCTTCATATATGTAGCAGTCGGGATAGGTTGGCTGGTGGACAAGTCGAGAAGGAATATTCCATCTCGAAGTGGTTCGCAAAAAAGATTGACACATTTTTCACACTGATAAAAGTCGTTGTTTTGTTAGAGCTTATTGAAAGCCTGAGATCTAACAATTTTTCTTTATCCCGAAGTTCGGGCAAGAGTCGAGCGTACTCCACGGGCGATTTGTCGTTGACGAATTTTAAAATCCGGAAATTCTTGTTTCATTTTTTCGTGCCCCCCGTGCGTGAACCGGTTTGTTTCGGCTCGTTATTTTTCTCTTCACCGAGACGTTTTTTACCCGATCGAGCGGTAAGTCGGAGACTCGAGGCAAAACATCAAAGCGATCTCATTATCTTGGCATCGGATGGAGTATATTTACCGACAGCATCATCGACGAGTGTTGGAACACATAGTTCAACAAGCTGTGCTCTGTGGCTGCCATTTTTCGAAATTTCACCCAATTCCGCGTTCAATTATCTCCTCGACGGCCCGGCGGTTCTCGAGCTTTCTAAAAGTCTCGCGACACAGATCAGACTCGCGTATCGGCTCCAGTGCAGTCGGGTATGGTTGCGGGTGGATCGCGAGCGTGTCCTATCTTTGGAGCGTTAGCCGGGGAACTGAGCTTGCGTCCCGGCTCGGCTCCAGCTTTATGCCCGTTGGCCGAGCGCAAGGTGAATAAAAAGGCGCATGAATGAAAAGCTGGAGGCGGCTCCTTTCGTTTTTCTCCCTCCCCCCCATGCTCGGCTGTCGCCGAGCGACGGGACGCCTTGTATAACGAGCCTCGTCTCTCCCCGTGAAGATCAAGAAACTCTCGCGACCTCACGCGCCACTGGACGTTCTCCTCTCCTCTTCCTCGTTTGTTTACAAGCGCCCCTTTACTTTCGGGGTCCGGACAAAGATGTCGGAAATAGAGTTTGTCGGGAATCCGCGCGTGGCACGAGCAGCGAAGCTCGAAAAAGTGCGTGGAATTTCACGCGAGCTTCCGCCCGTGATTGATGCCGAGCCGTTTGGAGAACCGAGGGGAGGGGAAATCTCTATTTTTGGGTCGGATTATATACTCGGTTTGTTTTTTCGAGTCGGAGGGACGGGCAGGTCCATTAGTGAAATTTATGGAAGATGAAGGGGAAATGGGTTCGTCCGTTGGTATAATATTTTTCCAATCCGTATGGGAGGGGGACGATAGTCGATTGGCGCACTGTTATTCGATATTCGTTATCCTTCGAAATATCGGATATACTCGTTGCGATCGAGATAATTACTCTCGAGAGGCTCAATTCGTTAAAGCGGCGCGAAATCAACTCGAGAGCAACGAGCGTTGCACAGCTTTTAATTAATCGTCCGAGGCACTGGGAAGCCAAAAAGATCCGCCCGAAACCAGCAGGCAGCGGTAAATATCGAGTAACACGAAGACCAGAACAAGAGCCTACATAGTGTCCACCTCATTGTTATTGCCAGAAAACATTCGAAATGATAACGTCAACGCGCATCGCTTGTTGTAACTGATGATTATTTATCGACTCCCGAAATAGCGGGATCTCTGTCGCGCGTTGCGAAATCGCGAACAATCATAAAGACTCAGCGGCGGGTGCCGCGCCGATCGATCCCCGGAAATCGGGTGAAGAAGCGACAAACCGAAACAAGAACCGAGACGAGCAGCAATACGGGATTGCCTCATGTCATTGTGTGCTGTCATCAGGAGGGAGGGCCGCGGTGACGCCGCATCCACACGCATAAGATGCCGTGCCTCATGATCTCAAGTGCCGTTAATATCGTCGGACGATTGTGTGTCGTCGATGAAAAAATGAATATTCTCCACATCGATGATGCGCAGATGCGAAACCGAGCGATGTTCGACCGGCCGCTAAGCAGCCACGTGCCTTTTTTCCCCAGTGCACACCCTTTAATCCTAACGCTCGAAATTCAAATCGCTAATTGCTCACCGAGCCGCTCTTGTTTCGACTTGGTTCTCGGCACGAGTGCAATTGGCAGCTCGTAAAATGGAGACAGGAATTAATTAACCGACAGGCGCTTCTTTGTTTTGGTTTTCATGCGTACTCACATGTTTTCGCGGGTAAATCACTTTGTTTTCGGAAATTTTATTGCCCGCGAGATTTCGTGAATACGGATTTATGATGGTTTGCTAACAAGGCGAGCAATCAAGATCGGCGAACGAAGGATGTCGAGGGCTTGCAACCCATGGGGAGTTGGAAAACTTGTTCGACCAATTGTGCATCGAGGTATTTCGGTCCTCCGTTAATAAACTCTATAATCGAAAATTCATAAGGCAAGGCATTTTTATGTAGATGTCAGTCGTCAGTATATACATCTGATTGTTTATGAATATCATTGAAATAAATATCGATTGGAGTGAGTCATTCAAGTTTGATCGTCACCTTGATTCGTAAATTGAGAAATGAAATATGGTGAGTGAGTTGGACAACTAAAATTTCGAGAGGAAAAATTCCGAGCAAGTAAAACAACATCGCGATCTTAGCGGATACAGCAAAGATTGAATCAATAAACTCTGCTTACTCAAAACATCTGCTTCAAAACTGTCATTAGCTCTTATTTTCATTGTCTATAATATATGTAAATCAGCAGATGAGAAAAAATCATAACAAAGAACGAAAATGACTCATCGCACCACAAACAAAACAGTCCGGGGAGAAGAAGGTGCTCGAAGTTGTGGAAGTCACATTTTAAAAAATATTCATTACACCTTTATCTCACGTGGAACGGGATGATATCCGGCTAACTCGACAATTGATCGCACGGTCAATTGTCGAGTACACTGTAGCGAGTTTAGAAAGCGTGACTTATGACAGAAATCAGGTGTAATCTCGCAATCGAGATGACAAAAGCAAACGAGGTTGAATTAAATCGGCATCGAGTCGAGCCGTCCGAAATATATATGTATATATGGATCTTAAAGAGACAAGCAGCAGACACGTGAGCCGGGGCAACAGGCGCAAAATCGTGTCTCGTGTAAATATGCGCGGTCTCCAAGCTATTATGCTGATTTCACGAGTTTCAAAGTCAAATCGTGATCGATTTTTTTTCCCAGTCGAGGAAGAATTTTTATATCATGCTTTTGATGATGGAAAATTCAACGCAGTAAGTGAGTGCTCACGCGATGCTTTTTCTTTTGACGTCAGGTATGAAACGAAAGAAAGCTGTTGTAACGACTTTTTTTTATAGTAATTCATACTAACGTCCAGTGGGATCGAACATCAAATTCCATGCAAAACCAGACCGAACGATCGAAATGATGACTTTTCTCGATGGTAATAAAGGTATCGATGAGAAGTCTTTATTTTATTGCCAAGTAGAGCCAGCTTATTCGAGTTGAAAAAAGGCATTTACATATTTTTTTTGTAAAAGTTAATAAAAACCAGTAAAAGACTTTTTTAGATCACATGGCGTGAGCTCGAAACTGTTTGCGGATCAAAAAATATCGAAAGAACTTTAACAGAACAAACTGCAGCACAATGTTTTTACACGAAATATTCTATAAATATGCGGGCTCGCGAAACAAACACTTTAGACATTTTTACGAGATTAGAAGACGATTGAAGTTCGCTTGCTGTAATAAGAACGAGTTGAAATTATTTTCCTATGAAACACGCCGTGAATAATCATCGTAGGATGGATCAATCCAGGCGATTCCGACACGAGACAAACAATCGGGGTTCACCGTCCCTTCGCTCGCAGGTAATAAACCACGAGGGATATATGGACCAAGTTTTTTACTCGGCCGAAATTTTCCCTAATACCCAACTATCGCACTAGTTTCAATTGCGCAGACCCTCGCGAAACGTCGAGAGAGACTCGAGCGACGGACCCTTCGAAATAACGTAGCCCGCAGCTGTCGACAAAAATTTTCCCTAGCACGACTTTGTTTCGACACGACGATTCCACGATGACGGTGAATCTATTTAAATAATTGATGAGTCGAGCGCCGAACGAAAATAAACAAATTAATTTGAATGTACAAGCCTGTCGCAATCTCTCGACGATCGGGAAACGATAAGAGCGCGAGAGAAAGAAAGATAAGGAAGACCCGAAACCTTAATCTCTCGTGAGTGCGCGATCGAGTGGCTTCTTTTTATTAACACGAGTGCTCGTATATATCGTTTTCTCACACGAAGCTAAACTCGCTAGCCAAGATAACGGGGGGTCAGTGATTTTAATGAACAGTAAATGAAAGGAACAGGCTTTGCACTCGGACCAATACGATGAACCTCCAAGTGGCGTCGATAATGTTACGGGAAGAGGAAATTCGGGCCGACGGAATGATCTATGATAAATTCAAAGATAAAACAAAGCTGGATACAGCATTGAGGAAGTCTATAGTTGATTTATTGACTGTCGATCTGCGTTTACGAGATAAACTCTTGAACTCGCTTGTTTTACCGCACATCCACCGTTTATCCATCATTGTTATGAAAAATCGCACGTGTAATGAGAGTCTTGTAACGCTAACGATCATAATTCATTATCGATCCAATGGATATGGCTGTATTTCAAAACAAATTGATCCGTAAAAAGAATGATCAGAACAATTACGAAAATTCCCTGTTGCATATGTAAGGATTCGCTGGTAAATTCAACGCTCAATCGCGATAGGCGATGAAGAAACGAGAGGACAATCCCCAGACAGCGTTCGAGCGGTCGGAGGATAATCAAGGAAAACGTGGCGCATTATCATACGGACACACGAGCGTTGAGAGGAGTTTCAATTGCAGCAATACACTCGCATATGATTCGAGAGGGAGAACCGATTCCGGGGGGAAGCAGAGGAGGGGGGTAAAGTATTTTTGGAAACCCGGGAGCTATGACAAGATCAAGAATGTGCTGAATCGCACGTACATCGTTGTACGTGTCAAACTCGGTCCAGAAACAAAATTTCGTAGTTTTCCACTCGTGCCGCCGGCCAATATATATATACATAGTAACGAACGCACATGCATAACGGGCCGTATATGCACTTCGGTTTATCCGAAAATTCTTGAGCACGGCGCATCAGAGACAGCTGCTCGCTCGTTGCGCCTGAATAATTCATCGGCCGCCGTCGGCCCGGTTACTCTGTCTTATTTTTCCTCTTGATCGTTTTTTTTTCCTCTTTCCCCACTTTTCACGGCCGACTTTTCTCGCCGGGGAATTAGACACACACACAGACACACACATGCGCGCGGCGCGCCAGTGAAAGTACACACGCCGGGCACTCGGTCGAATTAGCTTACGTACACACAGAAGCGCGTCTCGCGATCCGTTTAAACGTCGCAAGAGGGTCGCGGGAGGGGGAGGGGACGATCGGGAGGTAAAATTTACAGCGGGTGACTCGTGCCGGGCGAACCTTGGACTTTTGCTTGCAGAACTTGTATATCCTGCTGATGGGATTCGAGACTTTTTGCTTGGGCGGCATGGCGTCGTTGTTGGGTGTCGCGGAGCCGGCCGCCTGCTGGCTGGCTGCTGCTGCCGTGGCGAGGCCCTCCTCCGACGAACCTCCCACCGCAATTGTGTTCGCTCTCCGCAGAGCTTTCCTCTCACATATCATATGTTCACGAGTCTTTAATAACACTGCACCACTCGACGACTCGATCGATCGATCGCTCACGTGTGTGTGTGTGTTTGCGTGAGAGCTGCACTCGCGCGGCTGTGGCCCAACTCGCACTGAACTTGCGCGGCGAGCCTCAGCCGCTCATATACATCGGCGAGAGCGGAGCGCGTCGTCGAGGGGACTTTGGCGCGCAGCTCCCCACGCGCACCACGTGCTCGCCCCGGTTGCAGTCTAGTGTCTATGTTATATGCCCGCCGCCGCGGCAACGGCCTGTTCCTCCCTTTAGCAGTGCGCGCGCAACAAATACACTTAGCGGCCGAGGTGGACGAGTAACGATGTCCAGGAAAATATCAAGTGGATCTCGCTCGGATGGACGAAAGTAGCGTTCAAGTCAAAATTTTTCAACTAGCGATAATCTATATACGCGTACGATCCACGCGCGCCTGCCAAATTACCTAGTTTCCAAAGCTGAAACGCAACAGTCGAAATTTCTTGCCTCGCGGAAAAACAATGCGGCATGTTTGGGGAAAGAAAAAAGCAAATAATGTGACAATCGGGGTTTTTGTTTGATCGCGGGCACGCGCACCGAGTCACGAGCGCTCCATATACCTGGCGCGCGACGCTCGACCTACTCCGCCGCTGCACCCGAGAGCATCGTACAGCATTACGTCCGAGCTGTTGAATGCCATACCCGGCGCCGAGCACTGTTTTTGCGCCGGATCGTCTGCCGTTGTTTTTGCGCGATTTATACATATATACATATACACTCGTTCGTATAATTATCGATGAGAGCCGGAGTAACAGGTTCGCCTCTGGCTTCTCGACTCGATAATTTTGGTGTTTTTCTAGCTGACACCCAACGGTACACGTGTTGCGTCGTTCGAATGAATTTAAAGGAAAATCGCATGTGTCAACTTCGTTTCATGTCGTGCGATTAACATCGAGGTTTACATTGTACACATCGGTAAGGAAAAATTCCCAATTTATTTGTAGCTTTTAAAGTTTCCTTTCGTTTATACTTGTTGAAAAGCTTCCGTTGTCGTCGCAAAACTGACTACCTCTCAACTGTCTTTGTGGTAAATGGCGGGCGGCTTACATTTTATAACGACTTAGACCTACAAAAGATGCACACGAGTGAGATCAATATAGGGGACATGAACGCTGTATTAATCGCTCGGCTTCAATTTCGCATTGAATAATGTACAATGAATCAAAGTATTTCTTCTACCCTACATTATTATATCAACTACTATTGTTATGACTATTTTGAAAACAAAAAAGCTTGAATTCGAACACATGTCGAAAACCTTCTTTGTTATTTTGCAATTGGAAAATTTATATTTCTCGAGCGGTAGAGCCGATCTCGAAGTGCATTCTTTCACAATTTAGTTAATCTTGTGTAACGCATGAAGTGCACCCATTACTTTAATGTAAAGCCCAGCAGTGAGCCCTAAATGAGTAAATTGCAATGGGTTCAATTTAAATCAATCCGCAGTAACAAGCAGTCGGTTACCTCACGCGCAGTGCGTGCTGCTCGATTTCGACGAAGGAGAAAATTATATACTGATTCAAGGGATATCATTTGTGCAGGAAATCAAACTTGGATAACGTATATTTATAGAGTGATGTTTTCGCGTGCTTCAAACATAAATCAATGTTATGAACAGTGTAGAATCAAATAACTGAAAAATTTTGATCATCTGTCGATTCTATTTGTGAAATTTTACGAGAATTCTTGCCGAGCCCCAAGAGACTATGTCTGCTATCGCGAACTTGATTCCGAGTGTACACAATAGAGAGTCATTTTGTTTTGATGCGCGTGGCCGATGGCTTTTAATCTTGTTGAATGTATTCTTCCTTGTAGCGAGTGTGTATTCATTGCCAACGACACTCTCGGAATCTCCGTCTTCATCTCGGTCAATAAAAGAGCCGGGAGGCGTAATCGAGATGAGATGAAGCCCCAATTTTTCACGAATTATTACATAAACGCGGCACTTCGGCGCTAACGTATACATTTCGATAAGCGATCTCGGCAGTAAATCGTCGAGGGGCGTCGCGGGTATTACGTCGAGCTCGGCCTGTTTGCCAGGATCGGCAAAACAATGCGAAAATCGATTTTTCCCTTGTCCCTTTTATGCTGCTGTTGCATTCGTATACGAAGTGCACGCAACCATGCGCCGGCCCGACAGAGGAACTCGGCGCAAATGCGCGCGGGGATTACGTAAGCCCCGCGAAGCCGCTCCAACGCGTTGCTCGCGCGACTCTACAGCAGAGTCGTCTAATAATGGATAAAGCTCGTCGCGAGCCGGCGCTTCGCTCGCGCTCGATCGAGCTTTCGTCCGCGAAAAGAGAGCCCCGGCCTCTTGTGACGATTGTGATCGACGAGCAACATCGCTCACTATCAGATAAGGGTATAGCCTCTGTTGTTACAACTCGACAGGCCACGTCTCGCGTTTGTATTTAATTGATATAGACAATCGTTTGGAGAAGCTTCGAACGTTCGTCATTTTTGCATATCTTTCGAAACCAATGGAAACCTTGTAGAGTATGCGGGTACGGAAGAAAATGGCCGAGATGGGAGCCAGCATTTCTATATTTTTGTTTAATATTGAACCGTCTGATATAGAGTCAATGTTGAATATCAAAATAAAGTTATGCACTCAATTTTTTTTATGCTATGAATACTAGTGAATATTCACTCGAAAATTAGTAAATTATTCACTATTCGAACAATAAATCGTTTTCTACGAGAAAATAGTGGAACTCCACTGTAAAGTTGACCAGAACTATTACGTACATCGAACTTATCACCATTGGTATTGAGGAAAAGTTAGCAATTTTTATCAACGTACAGGAAATATTCACTATCAAAAAGTAATTTTCAACTGTTTTAAATTTAGAGAGCACCGCTACTACAACATATAGGACGGCACTCGATTATTTTTGATCGCAGTCGATGAAAATCGGGCTTATCAGTTACACGTTATCAGGTATCGATTGATCGCGAATATTCGAGCGTTATCCAACGAAAATAACTCTGGTTAAATAATAAAAAAGAAGAAAACGAAAGGCGATTATGTTCAAAAGGGCATAAATTATCGCGCGCGCGCACACACATATAGTGCAAACATCTGTTGCTCGCCCAGAAATTGACACTGAATTTTTTCGTTGGAAATAAATGTGTATCTGGCGGCTGAGAAGTATTTCTGCCGAGTAAAAATTAGAACAGCTGGGCGAGGAGAAGAAAAAAATAATATCGCTCGGTCGAACCGATAAAGTATAAAAGCGCGAACGCGAGCTTTGAACCAAAACCCATCTTTCGGGGCCGGGGGAGCCGTGCTGATACATTTAGCGGTGGCTTACGTGACGGTTGGCGGGTAATCCTAACACGTGCCCGAGCTCGCCGAGTATGCACGTGACTCATGGGAAATTTTCAGATAGTTCAAAATTCAAGCCATTTAAATCTGCGAAATCTACTTCGTCTCGAGATAATATTGTCCGTCTAGTTGCATGAATCATCTGCTCGCCGGACGAATAGACGCGCGCGCGTTGTGCATACATTGTGCGGCTTGGTCGCGAAGATATGATAGCGCAT